>VDFB02059636.1:0-33781 GCA_007258455.2 Sequoia sempervirens | reverse complement strand
AAATTGATCCTAAAATTCTTGAATGAAATCAATAGAAGCTATTGGTAAACTATTGAACCAATCTCTAGCTTCCTCAGTTAGAGTCATCATGAATAACCTCATCTGCATGTCTTCATACTGCATCTCTAGATCTTGAATAAAGGGATTAAAACTCGTTAAATGTTCCTCAACAGTAATTGCATTGCTTCCTATAAATTTTGGGACTAGGCTTCTCCAACTACTATCCATGGGGTAAGGACATAATTGAAGTCCTACTAAGTCAAATTGTCTTATCATAGTTGTATACTGCTGAGGGGGTGGGTTGTGAGGATACTGATACTGATATAGTGGATTATTATATTGTGTATGGGGAGGCAGTGCATATTGCTAACCATGAGGTGGCTGGGCATTTGGATATTGTGATGGGTTATGGGGTGGAACATTTGGTTTTCTGTGTTGATTCCCCATTTGATTTTGTGGAACCTTTGGTGAATTTGAAGGTCCCACATTATTGTTTCCTTGCCTATGAGGTGGTATATATTTAGAGAGAATAGTCGTCTGGGCATTTATTTGAGCCTTCTGTAATTTTAAATCTTGGAGTTTCTTTATTAGTTGGAGCCTCTTCAATTCCTGTTCTTCTTTTTCTCTCTCCACTTATTTTTTTTCAAATTCCAAGTGTGCTTCTAATTCTTCTTGTGTCATGAATTCATAGTTTTCTTGAGGGGATATAGTGTTAATGAGCTCATTTTGGTTACCTTCCATTTTTTGATCATACTCCTGCTGAATCTTAACTTTTTCAGCCTCAAGTTTAGTGTCAAATTCTTCATTTTTATTGGGGTTATAGAAAGGGTTTCTTCTTTCTTTAGGAGTATAAGGCTCTCCACTTGAACTATCTCTCCATCTATCATAGTGATCATATGTTTCATAGTGTGGTTTTGATGCTTTGACCTTATTTGTTATGAACATGTCATCAAATACCTTCTTACCCTTATCATCTTTACCCTTATCATTCTTGTTTGTCCATTTGTTGTTGTCACTCAGACCTCCTTTAAATTGGGTTCTTCTACAGTGCATGTTTAATTTCTATGATTGTTCTGATGTGTGTTTATTTTTATTAAAGTCGCCATTCACTTTCTTAAAAGTGAGAAAATAATGTAACTTCTTATTCCCAACGGAGTTGTAAATATTTTGACTCTATAACATAGGCCCTGACTTTGAGTTGCTTCCCCAATGGAGTTGCTAAACTGTTAGGACTCAAAAACGTAGTTTTGAACCATGAGAGGTTGCCAAGCTCTCACGACTTTTTTGGCTAATGTACACGGCCAAATAATGAATTTGGGCCTTCTACTCTTTAGGTTCTGCCAGACCTAGGTGGGTAAACCTATATGGATGAAGCAAATTTGAACTATGTGTTTATTCCCTAAGCAATCTATCCACTATGGCAATTTAAGTGAAAAGACAAGATCCTACTTTGGTATAGATTGTATAAGTTATTTGAATGTAAAGATCAATATGTTCAGTTAACAGATGTAAAAAATAAATGAAACTAAAAGGTGGAGTGTATGAAACTAGTGCCTTGTTGGGTGTAACAGAGTCAAATGAAAATTATAAATGAGTGACTTTTTTTCTTCCATAAATTCTAATTTTTTGGCATATAAATATGAATTTATATCTTGTATAAACATGAAAGAATATGACTACCAAGTTCTTATTAATGATCCAAATGATACTTCCTAATTACTATGATTGACTAAAAGGATTTAATCTCTTCTTGAAAGAACCAATTAATCAAACCATACAGATACAAAAAATGTGTATTGATAAACTATATATATGCTTGATATATCAATTTAAATAACAAGAAAACATCAACCTTGGAGATAACTTTAGCAATAATTTCAATTAACTCAACAAACAATTGATACCATAAATGCACCACAAAATCAGATTATTTCCATTGATATCTCCATAATTTTAAGCATGCATCATAGTCTCATAGTTGTAAACATCATTGAAAAATTATCTATTGTATCATTTTTCCTATTCCCCTATATCCTTTTGATAACAAAAAATAGATACTTATACATCAAATGTTTGAAAGGAAATTTCCTTTCAGAAATGTCTTTTGTTTAGCAACAATAAATTAAAACAAGTGATTAAGCTCTGTTAAGCCATAAGTGAATCTTTGATAAGTGATCCAAGTAGTCCCGACACTCATGCGTATCTGCATCTCCTAACGTGTTCTGAATTGTGATCTCCATTTTTACCATCATCTAATTCTGTTCACATGCTTCATCCAATGTTGTATCTTTCTCAGTAGCTTTCTTCAGAATCTCCTACAATATTGATTCACTTTCACCATTCCACCTGGTCATTTCCTTCAATCTTCCTCCATCATCAAATAATGTAGTCAGTCCCTGTTTAGTGGCATCGATTAGTCCCTATGCATCCCCCTATAATTCTTCAAGAAAGTATCTATGTTTTCTTATAAGATGATTTGGTTTATTTCCTGGAGCTTCTCTTGGATTCTTCCATCTATCCTCTTATGTTCTTGTACTACAGTAAAATTCTGTGAATGTGCTCCCCAGAGCTTACTCAACCAATTCATTAGGCTGTCTTGTCTTTTTTTAATTACTGCTACAAGTGCATCATATTTCCCTTGAGAATATGCACTTGATCCTTCCCACTGATCCTTTATCTATGAAATTTCACTGAGTTAATAGCTTAGTTGATCCCATTGTGACTCCTGGCATATATTTCAGGTGGTCATTTTCTCTCAACATTCTCTCATTGTTCATCTTGTACATTTCCTTTTCTTTGATCAACATTTGTATCTGGGCCTTGTTTAGTTTCACTATATTGATCCCAATTTCTGTTGTTGCCATAGGATCAACCTCTCCAAACTTTAGAGTCATAACATGCCCAAATTATTTCTCAGTATCAATAACAATTGACTTTCTTTGAGGTGGATACAAGGCCCAAATCATTAATGACCCTTCATCTAGATTATATTTAGACCCTGCATATACTTTTGTCACCCCCTCATGGCTGAGCTTATGTGTGGCATTATTATTCTTCAGGAAATTATCAAAAACCAACATCTTCTAAAATTTTCCTTAGTTTCTTAGGGGTCATACTTGCCATCTCTCTTTCTACACTCAATTTTAGATAATTTAATAACTGCTCCTCATTACCTGGTGTGATATTTTCAACTGTTTCTCTTATTGCTTTTCCTTTTTTCTTATACAAGAAATCCCTAAACTATGGAGAATTCACAAATTCATTATCTGCTACAAATGACCTATATTCCATTTTCCTTGTGTATGTATCTAGGCTTTCTTCAGTACCAAATTCTCTAGCAGGTCATTTGTAATCCAGGGTCCTCAATCTAGAAATCTTTTAGGGTGGGCTTTGTGGTATATCATCTCTAGATGCCTCTTCTCCAGAAGATAGAAATTATGTATCCTATAGTCCTTGGTTATATTCTTCAACCAATCTTTCTGCTTCTTTTGCTTCTAAGTTCCTGATCATATCATCAAACTGATAGGGTACATGATTATACCCTCCAAAATTTATCTTTTGTTTAGCAGAATTAATGTATCCTTCCTTATCAAAGTTCTTTCTTGGTGGTCCTTTTTTCATTTTGTATTGCAGTAATTTTTCAAGAATCAAATCATATCCTTCCTTCTCCAACACAGTAAAATCACCAAAGCATAGTGTACTAGGCATAAAAAACTTGCTTTCCAAAAGAGCTCAAATTCATAACACTAGAAAATTCCATTTGCCTGACAATTTCCAAATAGGAAACCTGTTTGGAACTATTTTGGGTAGAATAAATAGGGAATCCTCAAATCCATATACTCTAATCATACTAGCATCCTCCAAATAGTACCAATCCCCCAAGTTGTGATTAATTGGCCCATTAAAATACTTAGGTCTAAGAAACCTCTTTATTTCATTAGACAAAGAATAGGAACATAGATGATTGTAGAATTTATACAATGGTTTTACAAAATATTCCTCAAAATGCACAAAATAGGATTTAGCAAAACTACTATCCTAGATAGCAGTCCATAACTGAATGTGCAATAACTTTCCTTCCTTGTCAAATTGCGACACCCTTAGTCCCTCAGGTCACATCCCTAACTTTGTATTTTTCTTGAAATCTTTGAACTGAAGAAATACTCCGTCCCTTCATTTTTCCCCTTTGTTTCCTTCGCTACCAATTTTGTAACAATGTTTTCAATCAATTCCCTTCAATTCATGAAATTACTTATGCTTCCTAGCGCCATTAATGGACCTTAGCTTAAGCACGAGTCTAGTAGATTCTCAAATTTCTCACTGTCACATCATGTGATTATATTGAAAAGACATTTTAAACCTTGGACGATCCTTTATTTCGGACTTAACCAACGTTCACTGGACCTCCTGTTGATCGAAAAGACATCACATCCTTTTCACTGATACAAAATTCATCCATTTAGTTTATATAAATATTTCCCAGAGTCACCACGATAATTATTTTGATCCATTTGTATCTTCATTGACAAGAGATCATCTATTGCTAGGATATTCTATAGTTTCCTCGACATTGTGAGTCTCCCCAATGATTATTCCTTCAATCTCAAGTATGTCACCAAGACTCCTGCCGATGTAATCTTATTGGCGTGACATAGTGGGTCGGGTAGACATTTAGAACTTACTCCGATGATATATGTATTTCCGATATACTTCCCTCGTGCTTCATTGATGAGACAAGATGAGTATCTTACCATTGAAACTTAATCAATGAGACCACAGGCCAATCCTCCAGATATATCTTCTTAGGAAATTTTTATGGCTATAATAGTCTTGATCTTTCATTGATATGCCAAAAATGCTTGTATTAGAATGTAACACCTCATGGATTAGAGAGACATATGCCAAATCTTGCCAATGTGAATTGTTGCTTGAATACTTTTTCTTAGAGGGAAATTTATAGATTATATGGACAAGACAAGGTGATTACAAGCAATCATGTTCTATAGGGCAGATTATGACTATTTTTGGGAAACTTATGAGCATAAATTAGTTATAAAATTTTCAAAATTTTATAGTTCTGACACATCCCATCAAGCAAATCTATGATGAATCAAAACCTGGTGATGAGGAGAATATTCCATTAGACATTCCATCACACATCACTGATAAATGTTCCAAGACTTCATTTGAAACTACGATGGCCTTGGGTAGGATGATGGGTGGAAGCAAAAAAATTTTTATCGCCCATCGCTAATACACTCCATAAGACTCAAACCTCACTAGTGATGTAAAACTTTGAGCGATAGATTAGGATCATGCCTTGTGTCATTAAGACAAGATCAATGGCTGAGAAAACATTTCCCTTTGTAATATTTCATACCAATGATGGAACATTTGAATATAAGACCAATTTGTGCATCGCTAATTCATAGCTATGAACTCATGAGCAATTAGTGGTAGTGAGAAAGGCTAGTGATATAAAAGATATTGCTTACATTGCTCATCACTATTTTGAAACCTCAAGTTAAAAATCCATCCACCATGAGTGATATAAAGGAAAATAGTTCATCGCGCACTAGTTTGAGGCCAATAGACTAAGGACAATCTACGATGAGAAATATACAAGGTGATGATTGGGGCTTAAGTGAATCCATTATGTACTTGCTCATAAAATAAAAGGGTTTCCCAAACCCCAACATATGGAGAATTTTAGGGATGGGAGAATTTAACCACAAGGGCCTGGTCATTTTATGGATTCAATGACTCACATTATTTATAATATGACTGGGCAACTACCAAATCAGGTCAAAAAAGGAATAGATTGAAAGACCAAGGGTTTTAGAAAAAAGGAGAAAATATTCTAAGTAAAACAACACCCCACATAAAACCCTAAAACCTAATAGCATCAAATTAAGAAAACATTAGATGAAAAAGCATTTTAAGGCTAGTGGAACATGCGAACTTGAGGGTTCCACTAGTGTCTTTGACTGGGGACACATGCCTCTCATAGGTATGGTGAGATTCCAAGTCTCTAGGGAGAAGCAAACCAAGCACAAGGACCAAAAACCCAGGACTTGCTTGAACAAGGCAAGAGGACTAGACCAAAGCAAGCAAGCATATATAAAAATATACAAGATTGTACAATGTGCTCCCACTTCATTTTTTCTGCCAGAAGCCCTTTTTGATGTATAAGCTTTTAACCTACATCTGCAATTTAACAAGCTTCAGCTTCACAAGGTGGCCCAGGCCCCCAAAACGTAGAATCAATATTTACCTCTTTCAAATACTTTACTTTTTGCTAACTACAATAGGCCAAGTTTGAAGATATTTTCTATGAACTACCCACCAACTAATCTTGTTGATGTCATTTCCATTTAAAATTATTACCATGTATTTGAATTTTCCATTGTTATCATTAATTCTATCCATTTGAAAAATACAATCAAATATCAATTAAAAACCATAATAATTGTGATGCTTTACCATATTCAGTACACCATAATATTTCACCAAATACTCATCCAAGTGAATTGGGAAATTGAAACATTCATAATCCACCTAACCATTGACACCATAAGATTGGACATCATATTCAGTTTTCATATCAAACATGAAACTTTCATACAAAAATTGTTGTGTATCATACAAACAACCCATAGGTGCATCAAAAAGAATAGAAACATATTCAGGAACTTCCTTGAATTGGATATCATGACACAGGAACCCATCTAGGAATTCTGACTTAGCTTCGTAAAACACTCCTTGGTGTGATGGAAAATAAAATCACATACATCATCAACATCCCAAAACTAGACGAATGCACTCATCTCAGGCTCTTTAGCATACTCTAAATCATTTTTCAAGTTGTCATTCAACTCAATGAAAAATGTTTCAAAGGATAACTCGAATAATTTATAATTAACAAGGTCAACAACAAGGAACTCACGTGCATTAGCAATTTCATGTGCATCATCAATTGATAAGTATCCTGACCCAAGTGTAGGAATTTCATTGCAAATTGAATGTTTTCCATTAGCAATCGAACAAGCCTCTCCATTCTCTCTCTCATCAATATACTCCTTGTTGAAAATAATCATGTCCATTTCTACAACAAAACAAGCATATTCCATCTCCGTTTCAAATAAACAATTCAGAACAACAAGGACCTGATCATGTTCATTAGCATCAGAATTAACATTATCAACATTTCTATCATTTTTGACTCTATAGTTAGAATCAAGATACTGAACACATACATTCTTATCTTCACACTCATGATCATCCAAAAAGTTAGCATACTCTATTGATGATAACACCAGATCACATTCCAGGTATTCCTTATATGGGACTTTTTCATTCACTTGTGAGAAAAAAACTTCATGAGCATTCATATTATTGCATCCTTCATGTGAAAAAAGTACCTCTAGATTATCCTCATAAGAAGACTCATAATCTTCAAAAAAAAATCAAAAACTTCACTCTCATCATGACCCTTGTCATAAGAGAACTCATCATTACAAAAATTATGCTCATATTTTTCATAGTGGATGCTTAAATTTTCACCTTCAATATCTTGATTATTGCTTTGTAATGAGACATCAACAACACTTGTAAGTGTATCATTACCCTCATCCACACCACTAGATAGAGGTTCATTTTTAGAAACACCCTTTTCAATTGCTTGCATTGCTTTCTAATGCTTCTCAATAGGGAAACCACTACTAACACTTTTAGGCATCATACTTTGTGCATAATTGCACTCAGATCCTTCAACAATCCTTATCCAATCAAGTACTTGATAAAAACTATGAGGTTTCAATTCCTTTAGTAAGGCACTTAGTCTAAGCTCAAAGATTTCACAAAATAAATCAATGCACGTTGAATCTTCAAGTTTGAAACATTTAGGGATTTCCTAAAAGGCATCCAAAAACCTTGAAAAGAGGTCATATGGTGATTTCCCCTTATGTCTCTTTATGATAGACAATCCTTGAACAAAATACATTTGACCAGTATTATTTAAAACTCGTTGATGTTCAACTTGGAGCTCACTATAATTTATATGTTGTGATGATGGAGAAATCAAGACAATAGGAGCATTGTCATCTTGAAAATCATTTTTATTGTCATGTATTCAATTTACATTAGGTTTGATAGAACAACACACACTTGCAGCCATATATCCCTTCATCATTGAATACTTTAAGTTATTTTCAATATCCATGACAATTTGATATGCTTGGTGTAATGTACAAATCTTTATCTCTCAATAGATAGCTCATTTCTTCATCAAACACATTGAAGTATATAACCAAACACTCTACATCATTTGGTCTTAGATATTATGGAATATCCCATATTTCCTTCGCAAATCTAAGATTAAAAACTGGGATTAACTCATCTTCTTCCTTCTAAATCTTCATAAGTTTTTGTCTTACTAAAATTGGATCAATTATTTCACCAAATTGCTTAATGAATGTTGCTATGAATTCATTCCATGAAGAAATAGAACACACTAGAAAATATGAAAACCAATCTCTAGCATCTTCCTTCAAATATTGAACAAAGAATTTTATGAAAAAATCCTCATGGTTTATCTCATAATCTCCCATTAAATCAAAAAACACTTGAAAATATGCACAGGCTGATTCTAAAAGTTTCCCTTTGAATTTTGGAAAATGATCCCTAACATCAATAGGAAGAGGGTTTGGGAAACCATGAATACCATTAAAATTCAATGGTTTGATCTTGCAATCAAGAAATTTCTTTGATGGCCTACTAGGGGGGCTGCACACTCTTCATACTTGCTTCCAATACCCCTTTACAAACTTCAAATATCAACTCTACAATTGATCATTTCCCTTTTTCTTGCTTTCATTATGACCTTACAATGTTACAATGTATAACTCAAACATACCTATGTCTAAGATCTCGTTAATGGGAAAATTTCAAAAATAAGCATACTTCTTCAACACATTATAGAAGATGCAAATTATAACTTCAAAAGTATGTAGAGCAATCACCACCATTCCCTTTCTTAGTTCTTAGTTTCACTCAATAGGGAACCAAAAATTTTAATACTTTCAAATATGGTTTTCACACATAAATTTATACTTCTTGAAAGCCAAAAGGTGAAAAATACCTGGATATGTTGCAGTTGCTACAAATTCTTCATTCTAAATAGAAAATATTGGTAAATCTAAATTAGTCTTCACAATTTTATCAGGTTCTTTCAATAGAGCTGCCACCTCTCTTCATAGAAGACTAAAATTCAAACAATATGAAATTCTTTGAAAGATAAATTTCATTCACCCTTTATACTTATTGCGACACAACCTTTTCCATATTTAAAACCTTCAATATTTGAATTAGATTTTCAAATTCACCCAATTCTTAACTCTTTATAAATAGTACCAGAGCCTTCTAAATTATTCTTCTAGCTTCTCATCAGGATGCTTTGTCATATGAGCTCATGTCCACTTCATCGCTTCTCAAAAAATTTCTCAAATAATGCACACTGGTACCAAGACCTTGGAGTCACTACCCACATTTAGTGAGAATTTATGGAAATATTCAGGGAATTATAGGTAGATATTGGACAAAATTTGCAAGCTCAAAGAAAAAATAGTAAACCCTAAGCAACATTTCTGAGAATTAACCCATCAACTCCAAAGCTATATTTAAATATGAACTTGTATTTTGCAAAGTATTAGACCCTAATACTTGAGGTCTGGAACTATAGACTTTACATGGATTGTGTTGGTTATTTTTTAAGAACCAAACTGATCTTCAGAAATACCTATGGATTTTTCCATTTCCAATTACTTAGTACTCCAAAGGGATTGGCCAATGAATGAGTAAAATCTGCAAAACTTCTACTCCTACACTTTGGGCTTTGTTAAACCCAGGAGGGTGATCCAACAATGTATACTCATAAATTTATATGACTACTACTTAGATACATGGTCAACAATAGATAATTATCATAAATTTACTCAACAATGTAGCACATCAAATAAGTTGGAAGCTGATTAATTGACATCCTACACATGGAGCATGAGAAGATGTAACTCAACACAAAACTACTACAGTGGTATTCATTTGAAAGTTTATAAAATAAAATTGATTATCTAATGAATCAACCCAAAATCTGAATTATGAATACTTTGCACAAACCAGTGTCTTATTCCAAGCATAGAGTTAATATCAACCTATGCAACCAGACAACTTAATAATAGCAACATACAATCTCAAGAAACAATGCATTACAACATTCCCCTATCACATTCATGATTATCACTGCTTACAAATATCCTAGCACCTAATTCCTATGAGTTAACAATCTCATCCGAACATTTACATTAATTCATTAACTAATAAGCAGGAATGAAATTAAACATCCATTGAGAAACAACAGAGACAAACAAAAGGAATCCTAGATTACTTTCATTCATAACTCATAAAATGAGTACAAAGGAGAGTTCAAATAGCCATGAAATTGGTATTACTCTATATTTTATTTTCTATATTGCTATCAAAATTACATACATAACAAAAAAATCTGAACTTAAGACAAAACTTTCAAACATGCTTAATATTCTTTTTATAATTCATAGTGTTGATTACCAAAAAATGAACCCCTACTTTCTGGCCCTGAATTCCTTCTTATAGAAATGAAGGAGCAAAATAAGCCTTAGGCTAGAAAGTACACATGTCAATATCCTATTGGACCACTATAACAAAGATTCCCCTTTTCAGTTACTTTACATTCCTAAGAGGTGGGAAACATGTGTGAAGATGAAAGTGGTCTTCATTCATCATTGGAGATCTGGTCCAATTTTCAAAAAGGCATCTTCAAACAATTACCTCAAAATTTGTGCCCACACACACAAAGTAAAAGAAGGAAATAATGAAAGAAACATAAACGAAAAGACAAAGGATATGTGCACGTCTGTAGCCTTGTCATCAATTCAACTTGAAGAAGATGCACTATATTTTCTATACTTTAGCAAAATCCTAATTTTTACTAAATCTAGGCTATGTAGTGCAATTCCCACTTATCTGGCATTCATAATAGTTGTAGAATTCTAAATTTCAAATCACCACCCTGCCACCTCATATTAATCCACGACTCCCTCCAAGTATCAACCTTTCCATGCTAGGTATTCCTCTTTAGTGGGCCAATTGAAATCCATGACTTCATCAACCCTTTCTCTATAAGGTGCATACTTGGTGACAATTTGGTTAGCCTCCTTGTCAAATTCCACCAAGAAAGTCTTTGCATGAACCAACATATCCATATTTATCTTCAGTGTGTCCATATCATATTTTTGACATTGAAACCACCTGATCTGAAATAACTTTATTGGTTTCATCTTTCCACTCCTATAGGGTTTTTATGCTATCATCATCCCTTAGAATGTATGGAATTAAGGAGGCCATGATGTGATTCATGGAAGGATTTCGCCATCTTTTTTATTTTGTTCTCCAATGATTCAATATTTCCCCTATATCCTTCAATCTTACCTACAAGAGTAATAGTGGGTTTAAAATTTTTAGGTGCATTGGCATCATGCCTAACTCCAATTGACATCAATCTTAATTCCCTCATCCTAGGGATCCATATTTCCATAACTGGAATAGCTCTTTCCCTATCATTGTCAAAATTTCTAATAGAAACCACCATGGATGAATAACTATGGTGAATGCTATTCAATATATTATTCACTCTTCTATTCAAATGTTCCAATACTATAGTGACAATCTTCATGTTGCTATTGAAAATCTCCTCATCATGATTATCACATTTATTTTTATATTCAATTAGTTGCCTAAGAAACTCCTCCCTATTGATATCTTCTTCAACCTATGCCCCATCTGATGTACTATTCTCTACTATTGAAATGGGAACACTTCCCATGTTGTATGACACAATTTTCCATTAAGAGCTTACTTCAGCAGTAAATTTTGGGAGTATAGCTTTCTATGATGTGGTGGGGGAGTCAAGATCAGTTTGCTTAGGCTTTTCAGGTTGTAAACTTTGCAACTTATCTTCCAATAATGCTACCTTTTTCTGCAACCACATATTATGTTGCTCAAGCCTTCCATATTTAACTAGAAAATTATTGTAATCCATCTTGAGCTTATCCTTTTCTATAGTTACAGATTCTATAGTGGCCCTTGTGAATTGTGCAAAATGAGCTAACATATTTCCTACCTCTATAGCTGATGTCTCTGATACTCTCTTTATTATTAGGCCTTCACCATAGTTAGGTGTAGGCTCCACAATATCAAGCTTTCTTGTACTTGGGGCTAGAGACTAGATAGCCAAGGCATCTCATTACTCACTGAAAGTAGACCCCTGTAGTGCAATTGTAGCATCTTCTTCTGTATCGTAGAGAGGTCTATCACATCTCTTTATTGTATTGAAGGTTATAACAAAAGATAAATCCCATTCTAGAAGCAATGAAATACCACCATTTCTTACCAATTCTTGACCCTCTTTTGTAGTCATCTTTTAGAATTTAGCTCTCATTTCATTCAAAACCTTTGTCTAGATGATGACATTAGGTAATATTGGATGAAGGCTTCTTTCTATAGCCAGACTATTGAAATATTCATCTCTTTTAGCTCTATATGCAAATTCCATAAAATCCCGAGACTTTACAAATGATTCATCATCTAAGAACTTTGTACATGCTTCAACCTACATATCATCTTTTCCATTGAGCCCAGTAAGATCAAATTTACTCAATCCAATACCCAATTGCTATGTCACCCTCACTACTAGTGCAATGGGAACTCCTTGCATTTCCTACTCTAATACCAAAATGTCATCATCAGAACCTTCGTTAGCATAGTCCACCAAACTAGTCACTTCAACCTTTTTCTTTTTCAATGGTGGCTCTTTTGGTGGTAATACACTAGGTGGTGGAGAATAAATGTCCACAATTTTAGGCTCTGCTGGCCTTGGAGGAGATGGTGGTACTTGTGGCATAGGAGAAGGAGGCTTGTGCTCCTCTTGTTGAGAAGGATTAGAAGCTGTATCAATTTTCTTTGCCTTACTCTTTCTCCTTACAAAAAACTTTATTCTTGGTTCATCAGGGGCTTGAGATGTAGATTTTTCTTCCATAGCAGGGATTTCTCCTCCACTTTGTTCTTTTACAATGGCGACTTTCCCCTTATCCTTACTTATCACCCCTTTAGTTTCAAGGTGGCCCACTATTGAATCAAAATTTTGGGATACATGTTCCACCTTTTGTATTACATTTTCAGTCTCTGGGAGAACCTTGAAGTCAGGTTCTTCTTTCTTTATCTTTCTTTTTATCTTATTGAAGGAAATCCACCTTGATTTTCTTTTTTCTTGCTCCAAAAGGTCAAACACATTTCTTATCACATCCTCCAAATACTAGAAGATGTGCACAAATTTATAGCTCTTAGTCCTTTTTTCAACTAGGCCATAAAACCTTCGGGATCATATCTAATCCTCTCAACTAATCAATGCATGCAGTAGGTCTTGAGTACCTCAAGAATTTTATTCCAACTTCCTTTGGTCATCAAAAAATTAGAGAAGCACATGTACAAAGGAAAGAATGTTCCTTTTCCTTGATTCAACATATTTTAATTTTCTACACTTCCCAATTGCCACATCACCTCAAGGAAACCAATTCTCTCTAACACAAACTTTGGCTGCAGGTGATGTGCTACCATGGAACCATACACTCTTAAAATAGTGTAATTAGGTTATGGGATAAAATCTCCCTAATTGTGATCAATTCCTAGCTTAGGGCTTCTTTCCTTGGGTCTCAAGAAATCATGTAGGGCTATGGGAATTCTAGGTATATTAACAATCAAGACTCTCCTCAACTTTGAAGCAAACAAGTTCTGAAATGTCACATAATCATATGTCCTATCATCCTTGTCTAAAACATTAGTCCAACATTGCATGGGAAACTCCAAGTTACGCTTTCTCCTATCCAAAGTCATATTATGTCCAAAGTAAGGTGCACCTTTGAAAAAAAAAATGCATTAGTAATGAGTACTAGCTAAATCTTATGCACAATTCACCTTTCTTCAACCCTATCAAACCTTCATGAATTATTTCTAAAAGAAACCCTACATAATCATTCACTGTGCAATATTGGGGGTGTTGAATATGGGAAGCCATTTACATCCATGCATTGGAATTCCTGTGATAGGATCATAACCAATTATTTGGAAAATGGAGTAAAAGGTTTTTTGGAAGTAGGGAATAAAATAACTAACAAGGAAAGGTTCCATATCATGTTTCCCTATTATATTCCTCCGGCCTGCAATTTCTACTAAATATCTTGGTAGGATGTGGACTCTGAATGAAATCTTAGTTTTATCATACTCCTCCTTAAGAGTGTTCTCATTTATCTTAGGCATTTCATCAATCCATCTAGTGAGTTTGAAAACATGAGCCAATTCCTCCTTGGTAATTTTGACCATTTCCTTCCCATCCTATTTCTTATAGTTCTTGTAATTGGGTTATAATTGGTAGCCACTTCCTTTAGCAAGTCAACATCCATATAAACATTTGGAACAATAAACTTTCCCAGGTCACAATTCCAAGGGTTACCTATCGGAATACCCATGTTTCTATTCTTGAACCAATTACAGAACAATTCCCATCTAGTATAAGGTAATTTGGCATCCTTAATAGAATTGTTCTTGTCAATCAAATCCTCTACTACTTGCAGACCTTTGAGAAACAACTGACCCATAGGTTTTCCACTGGTCAAGGGTGGTAATTGGTTAGTAAGGTCTTTATTCAAAGGTATTTTGGGAGTAGAAGCTTCCCCTTTAGAAAAATATGCTTTTGGTTGTGCTTTAGCAACCATGAAACAAGAGGTGGGTTGATGTAAGAAGTTGGGTACACAAAAAGCTCAAAAAGTAGAAATTTTATTGCTGTTTTTCAGAATTTGTCACACTTGGACTGAAAATTTGAGGCACTTACAGAATGAATTTTAAAAAAAGTCGGTAATATGAAATCTATTATTTTGAATCCAGTTTTCAAATATGTAAATTATTAAAATACCCAGATTATATAAATTAAATTTTGATAGGGACCTATAAAAACCAATTTTTAAAAGTCATTTTTTTACCATACCAAACAGGTGTATGGACAACACTTTTTGACCCAAATAAAATTATTTTGCTAATTCCTTTTGGGAAAAGAGAGCTAACAACATGAACATGTACGGACAACATAATTGGACCTAAACAAAACATTTTTGACTCTTTTTTTTTCATTGTGTAGAGAATTGTCTGAAGTTTGATGCCATATAATTTTTTTTACAAGAAACTTAACCAATAAAAAGTTATTAAAAACCAAAAAAACCGATATTTCAAGTTTAAGGACTAGTTTGCTTAGAAATTAATTAAAAAATAGAAAACATAATCCAATCTTAACAAAAGTTATATATTTAGAAAGTAGACATTGTGTTCTCTAATGGGTTTTCATTTTATAGATTCATTAAGAAAAAAAGTCCATCAGCTATGTTGTCAAAGTTGGACATTCTTCTTCAATCTGCCTTAGTTTTTTAGTTGCAGGTCAAAGGCTAAGGCTCAGATTGCCAAGCCTTTTCCAAGCCTAAAACCAAGTTGGTGTGGTGTGAAATTCAATTTTTAAATAACGCATATGCACGTTACAGAAACGCATACTCGTTATTCAAATGAACATCGTACGCATTTCATAACGCATACATGTTACCCATTGACCCGTTGGGAAAACGTAAGCGTACGCATTATGAAACGCATATGCGTTTAACTTGAACATAACGTGTACACATTTTCTAATATAGGCTGTTTTCCCTAATTTAGTAAATCTTTGAGTAAAACCGATTTTCCTTCAACATTCATTTTACGTGATACGGTCAGAAGTGTCATTTTTCTCGTTTTTTTTTATTGCAAATTTGTGTTGTGCGGGGCATATTCTATTCAAATTGTTGGAAGAGACAAAGTGCGAGGTTGAATTTACTGAAGTGGAATCAGGGTGCAGAGCTTTTACAAGAAGATTTGGAAAAAGTGGTGCACCTGAACTCATGATGTTTTGTACTTGAGAGTTTATAGAAAAATGATTTTTCATAGTACATAGTTTAATTTGAATATTTGAAGGAGGTGATAATTTGAAAAATAGGTTTCTTAATTATTTTTCATCAAAAGAGGGTTTGGTAACCATGGGTGATAAGCAAAGACAAAAAAAAAGATGTAGAAAGTTAATGACACCCGAAGAAATTCAAGCAAATAAAGATAAGGAGGAAAAAAGATAAAGGGAAAGGAGAGAAATGATTCATCAAATGAAAGAATTGGAAGCATCTAGTTCCAATAATGTTGAAGAGGAAGCCATGAATGATGAAATGAATGTAGATGATGCAAATGTGGAGATGGTGAATATAGAATAAAATGCAATTACGGAGACAAACCCAACTGTGCCTTCAACTTCAACTTTGAATGATATGTAAGCAACTTCGGGTGTGTCTTTAAATCCACCTCCCAATGATATGGAAAATGCACCTATTCAAACAATCTATCCAGGTATGTGTTCAAACCCAAGTTTTCATAATATTGATATTTCCTGTTTAGATGAAGCTGGATACACCATTGATGAGATCAATAATATTAGGGTTGAAACAATGCAGAAACAAGAAAATGATGAAATTATATCTTATGAGAATGTAAATGAGAATGAAATCCCTAATATTGATGAAAATGAGTATGAAATCCTTTTTACATTTGAAAATGAAAATGAAACCCCTTGTGTGAATGAAAATGAAACTCCATCTATGGATGAGGTGAAAATGTTTCATTTATAATTGAAACAGATGTGCTAGATAACCTTCGTGGTAAGTTTCTTCGAGACAAATTAGAAATTATGGAAATAAAATATATAAATATTTTTTATAGAAATAGAATTAGGATTCCAATGTCAACTCATGAGATTCTTGATTGATGAAGTGGTGAAAAGAGAAAAGAGTGATAAGAAAAATTAAGGTGTTTTATAAAACCAAAAAAGAAAGATGATTGATAGAACAAGTCATATCTAGTGTTGCTAATGCTATTGATGTTATTGGTAAGAAAAGTTGATCGAAAGATAAGAATGCGACTCATCGTGCAATAACAACTGCTCTAGTTGATAAAACAATTTCAAATAAAAGAATGTTAAGTAAGATTAGTAAATGTGTAAAAGTAATTCCTAGAACTTTGATAAGAGTTGCTAAAAGAAGAGAAAGTATTGAAAAGGATCCTATTAATCAATGTTGGAGTTTTAGTGGTAGACTCCCAAGACCAGACATGAAATTAACTAATGAAATTAAATCTTTAATTGAAATTTTTTGGCATGATAATACAAGAGTATCACCTAACATTAGAGATGTCTTAAAATTAAGGGTGGGTTCCAAAATTCGTGAACCTCATCCAAAGCATCTCTTAGATATGGCTCAAACTGAATTATATAAAAAAAATTAGATGCTTCAATCTTACCATTGAATATTAGCATAGGTCAAAGATCATTCAAAAAGTGTAAACCTTTTTATGTTAGAATTAATAAGCAATGAATCTCTTGTTGTTGTAAGACTCGTGTACAATTTCATTATTATTATGATATATTTCGATATATACGATGCACTTTGCATGCTAACCAAATTATGCAGGACATTTGTGGTATTACTATGCCACTTGAAAGAATCAAAGATTTTATAGCAGGTTTGTTTTGTAATCCCTCTTTAAATGGAAACTCATTTTTTTTAAAAGGATGCATATCTGGAGAATGCGATAGATGTGGTAACTTTTCATTATTAGGAGAATGTATGCATGAAAGTAGTTTAGATGAATTTGGAAAACAATTAGTGGATGTAAAAAAATTTAAAAATATTGAGTATTCTTCAAAAGATGGTAAAATTAGAAGACGTGTTGAGCTAATTGTGGAAAAAGTTAGTGTGCATACTTTTATTACTGAATTTAAAGATAAGTTTGTACCTAAATATGTTCAACACTCTCAGAATGCTCATTGGCTTGATAATCAATTTCGTTTATGTAAAAACACATTTCCGATTGGAACTATATTGTCAATTGTTGATTTTGCTGAAAATTATACTCTTGCTCCACAAGAAGAAATTCAATCACAATATTATAATTCAGTGCAAGTAGCTATATTTGTTCACATTGTTTATAGATATGCTGAAGATAGTATAGAAGATAATAGAAATTTTTTGAGAGAGTACCATTTTTATGTAAGTGATAATCAATTACATTCATCTGAGTTTGTACAATTTTGTTTTGATATATTTAATAAAAATTTAAAAGAGAGAGGAATTCAAATGCTAGAACATCTCATATGGTCAGATAATTGCACGAGTCAATTCAAAAATGCTAGAATGTTTTATTGGTTATGTAGAGTTCATAAGGAAAATAATATCCAACACATATGGAGTTTTTTTGAAGCTGGTGATGATAAGGGAGAACACAATGGAGCAAGTGCATGTGTGAAAAGCTCTTGCTAGAGAACAACTAAAATTTGAGGATCTTTGAAAATTTAGAGATGCGATGCAATTGCAGTTGGTGCAATACAGAATTATCTATAAGAACAAGTGAGAGCTCAAAAATTTGACACTTCTTTTGGTTAGTTGAAGAAAATGATATTTTTTCTTGACAAGATTGTGAAACAATTAATGGATCTGAAAAATGGCATTCATTTAAGATTTCAAATGCAAACACATGGACAATATGGACAAAGGAGCTTGCATGATTTTGTCAATTTTGTATTGCAAGTGATTGGGAGGTGTGTGAAAATATGAAATGGGTTGAACAATGGCAACAAAGAGCCTTAACGCCTACATCGACACATGTTCAACATGGAACGAAAATTGAAGATAATCAAGTGTTTCCATCAGATGATTATGATCGTGTTTCAAATCTTATACAAGAAGGTACATTAAATTGAATTAAATTTTATATGTATGCATGTTGCCATGGCCAGGGTTGTCTGCTCGAATAAACGTGGGCACTTTATTTATTTCGCGGGATATGTGTATGCCTATTGTTACCTCAAAGGGAATGAAAGCGGATAGAAATCTTGGTTGGCTAGATGTGTTGAGAGAAAACATAAGTTGGTACATACTAGAGTGGATGATGACAACTTTGAGTATCAAGCGAGTTCGGTGGTTGTTGTTATTTTGGCGAAAATATTTTGATGAGAAAGAATGGCTTGCACCGCATTTTAGATATTATGAAAAGACACAAGAATATTATACATTATTCACATTTGATTTTGGTAACCAATATAAAACTAGTTAGATATCAAGGGAGGCCTGCTAATAAAGTTTTATGGACACTTTCAATGGATGATCATGAGATAATCATAGATGCATTACAAAAGAGAGGATCTTGAGATGGGTACAATAGAGTAAATAAATATTGGTAAGTATATCTATTTGTATATATATTTAATTGATATATTTATATATTTGTCTTTAATCATTTCCTAATTAAAGTTTTATATCATTTTTTTTTTTTTTTCTCCCAAAATTAGATGCTTTACAAAAAAGAGAGTAGATGCACATATATTATGATGGAATTTGAATCTAGAGACAGGTAACTATATATAGTTCTAGATACATTTAATTGATACTTTATAATTGATTTCATATCCCCTTAAGCCATTCTCTTAAAACCCCTTAAGTCATCCTCTTGTGTACCATTAATCCATCCTTTTGCAACCCCTTAAGTCATTCTATCAACTACCATTAATCCATCCTCTTAGGACCCCGTAATACATACCCTCATATATCTACCCTTAATTTGTCCACTTGCATCCACTTAAGTCACTCTCTCAACACCCCTTAATTCATCCTCTTAGGACCCCTCAATCAATATCCTCATATATCTACCCTTAATCCATCAACTTGCATCCCCTTAAGTCACTCTCTCAACACCCCTTGGAGTTTAAATTCATTCTCTCAACTCCCATTAATCCACCTTCTTGCATCCCTTCAAGTCATTCTATCCCTGACTCCTTAATCACCCTCTTCCATCCCCTTAAGCCATCCTCTTAAAGGACCCTTAAGTCTTATCCTCTTACATCTCCTTAATCCATAATCTTGCATCCCTTAAATCACTCTCATAATTCCCCTTAAGCCATCCTCATATATCTACCCTTAATGCATCCACTTGCATCCCCTTAGAGTCACTCTCTCTCCAACACCCCTTGGGTTTAAATTCATTCTCTCAACTCCCCTTAATCCACCCTCTTGCATCCTTCAAGTCATTCCTATCCAACTCCCTTAATCCACCCTCTTCCATCCCTTAAGCCATCCTCTTAAAGGACCCATGGGAGTCATATCCTCTTCACATCTCCTTAATCCACAATCTTGTGTCCTTAAGTCACTCTCATAATTCCCTTTAAGCCATCCTCTTGGGGGCCCTATTCCTTCCATCCCTGTCCACCCTCTTCCATATCCACATCCCCTTCCATTCTATCCTTCCCATCCCTTCCGTCCATTCCTCCATCCATGTCCACTCTTCCCTTCAAGTCCATTCCTTCCCCTTGTCCACCCTCTTGCATCCATGTCCACTCTCTTCATCACTTCATTTTATCCTTCCATATCCACCCCACATCCCTTCAACTAATTTTATCAACTCCCTTAATCCACCCTCTTGCATCTCATATCCACTCTTCACATCACTTGGTCATTTTATCAACTCCCTTAATCCACCCCTCTTACATCCCTTCAACTCATTCTATCAGCTCCCTTAATCCACCCTCTTACATCCTTTCCGTCATTCTCATCAGCTCCTTAATCCACCCT
This sequence comes from Sequoia sempervirens, assembly GCA_007258455.2. NCBI lineage: Eukaryota > Viridiplantae > Streptophyta > Pinopsida > Cupressales > Cupressaceae > Sequoia > Sequoia sempervirens. Next base: position 12,956 of record VDFB02059636.1, on the reverse strand, counting down.
CTTTGCATCCCTTGATCCATATATCCACTACGTCCATTTTATCCATATCCATCCATATTCTATCCATCCATATCCACCATCCCACTGTCCACTCTTCATTTATCCACTCCACCATCCACCTCTTCCATCCCTTCCATTCTATCCACTCCCCTTATCCACCCCTCACCACATCCCTTCGTCATTCCTATCCAACTCCCATTCCCTCTTGCATCCCCTTAATCCACTCTCTTACATCACTTTAAGTCATTTTATCAACTCCCCTTAATCCACCCTCTTACATCCCTTCAAGTCATTCTATCAACTTCCCTTAATCCACCCTCTTGCATCCCCTTAAGTCGTCCTCTTAAAGGACCCTTAAGTCATATCCTCTTACATCTCCTTAATCCTCTTAGGACCCATTAAGCCATATCCTAGGGTTCATGAGATGCATCCTCTTAACTCCCCTTAAGGCATTCTCTTAAGACCCCTCTTAAGCTATATATCCTCTTAGGCCCCCTTAATCCATCCTATGGCTAACATCATTTGAATTTGTATGGAATTTACTATATACGGTGTTAGCTCTCAAAAATGCAGGCAGGATGCCTCAAGAGGCTGCCAATCTCTTGATACATTTCAGGGTAACAAACAAGGTCAAGAGAGCTTAACCTTCTACTCTTCAGGTGCTGCTAAACCTAGGCGGGTGTACCAATATGAATGAAGTAGACTTGACTTATGATTATCCTTCTTGCAATGAATTGTCCACAATGGTAGATGGAAGTGAACAAATGAAATCAAACTTGATAGCAATAACAATCTTCTGATATGAATCCTAAAATGCTCAATTAATAGATGTAAAGAAACCAAATGAATCCAAATGATGAAATTGCAGAGACCAGTGCCTTGTTGGGTATGCAGAGTCAAATGAAATCAAGATGAGCAACACTTCTCTAGAGAAAACTCAAATTATCTGGCATATATTATGTTTACAACTTGTACAAACATGCAAAACCGTGACTACTAAGCTCTACTTTAACAATCCAAATGAATCTCTCTAATTATTGTGATGAACTAAAAGGATTTAATCTTTGTTTGAAAGAACCAATCAATTAACCACACAGATACAACAAATGTGCACTGATGAATTGAATAAAAACTTGTTATATCAATTTAAACAACTAGAAAGAATCCATCTTGGAGACAGCTTAGCAATACTTTCATTAAATTCAATAGATAATTGACACCAGAAATGTGCAGCAACATCAATTGACTTTTATAAATACCTCCATTTTGAAAACATACATCATAGTCTTTGATCTAGGAATTTACTCTACTGTATCCATCTCTAACTACTGTATATCAAAAATCCTAATAGCTAATGATCATTTTACAATAAAAAAATGCCTATTTATACACCAGCATCAGAAAAACATATCGCTTTGTATTCCATGTTGGCCAACTGCAGTATTCGGGCACATCTCATGTCGGCCTTGTAAGTATGCCAAAGGAAAGTATATCGCTGTCAGTCGTCCTGTGCTCTTTGTGTTTCACCGTGACCTTCTGTTATTGGGGAGATGTCCCAAAGAATTCATCGAGTCATACCAAAACATCCCGAGCTCGCCTTTGATCGCCCAGACAAAAAACATTTCTCATGCCGATGCAACTGCATCTCGGCATGAGAAAACAGATCGGAAAGACCATATAACCTCACACCGAAAGCCAGATGATAGAATCCCCTTGTGTAATGTCGGCGAGACATGAGGTATTCATTGAGACTTCATTCCAATGCTTATGATTCATATCGAGATGTTCCTTTTTGTTCGTCGGTGAGACACCTTTGAATTCACAAAAGACTTTCTATCGAATTCCCTCAGTCTAGCTGAAGTTTTTACCTTTATTGTTAGTCGGAAAGACAAGGTAAGATCGCCAAGATATTATATCGAAGAAAATCTCTCACTGATGAGCATCTTTTATTGCCGGTCAGCAAGACAATAAGGTCTCGCCAAGACCCTATCCCGAATACCATGACTCTGGCCAAAGTAAGTCCACATGAGCTAATCGGTGAGACACATATGATTTCGTTATGACATTACATCGATGCATAATTCTCTCGCCGACGTATCTCCATATACACCGGTCGGCGAGACATAATGTAATCAATAAGACCTCATTCCAACAGTGTAACTCCTACCGATATGAATCCTCCTTAGTCGCCGAAACAATGTGAAAATCTTGCTGATAACTGCCAGTAAATAAACTCCAATCACCATGACATCAGAAATGTCTTGCCGATAGGCAACATAGATGTTTACAAGCAGAAAAATGGATCGGGGAGACCCTGATATTGTCATGCCGATATAGACCATGATGTGAATTATGCAAGACCCGATAGAAACCATGAAACCACATGGCAAGAAATGGGAAAAATGTTATGAAAATAGACCCATGTGCTTATGATGAGGACTCATATGGAAACAAAGGGCTATGGAAAACTTGTGAAAATACTTAGGAATTTACAGTTCCAACATACGGTTCTTTTCTTGCATGAATTTTTTACTTAAATGACTCATAAGAATTGTAGTTACTTACATTAATTATTTTTGCAAGTTCTCATCAAGTCAGTCTACGATGTGATTGTTGAACTGAAAATCTATTTTATTAAGAGACTATGTAAATATCAATTTTTGGTATTCACCTAAAAGTTGATAAGCTTTAATTGTATCTACATGCACATATGTGTTTCATCATGTTATATAGTTGTATTAAATATCTTGATGTACATTATATATGTTTGTTCGATGTCACTTTTTAAATATCTTATTCCAATTTTATAGATTATACATGTTTCATGTCTTCTATTTACCACATTTTATATAATTATTTAATTGTATAGATTATACATTTTATAAATACAAGGAGATAGTTTTTTGTTTATAGATTCAAATATTTTCTATGTAATTGGAAAATAGTTAAAATTACTGGCCCTTAATTTATTATGAATATGATTTAAGAAACTATTTAAGGAATGTTTTAATTTTTCACCTAACCATGTGATAAATTATATATATGAAATTTGATTCTAGATAAGAATTTATATAGTGCATGTATTACTTAAAAATTAGATAAAATATAAATATAGATATGTATGAATGTATATAATCATGAAAATGAACATAACACGATCTCATAATTGACTGCATATATAATCATCATATTAAAGTCAACTGATATAAATAAACACACATATGATAATAACATGTTGAAAATAAAACTAGAGATCTAGATAGTCCATAAAATTTATGTCAAGTCCAACACATATATTGAAATAAAACTAGAGATTTATAGTCCATAAAATATAAAACCATCTAACTTTTAGGCTGATAAGTCATATCAAGTCTCCTCTTTGTTCCATGTTGACTAGATGTACCTGCATCATGCTATAAAAGAGTACAAGAAACTTGAAAGTAGATTTAAATTTATTTAGAAATTTTGATATAATTAAACATATTTAAAATTGAAAAATATAAAATTTAGAATAAAGAAAAAAAACTAATTAAATATCGAAAATATAGTAAAAATGATTTCTAGTATGCATAAATTCATCATATGGTCATGTGAATCAACCGCACATTTTCTTCAACGGAAGTATAACTCGTCATTGAGAAGATGCAAATGCCCGATCTACTATATCCCCATATTCATAAAGCAAACAATATGTGAAAACCTCTAATATATATATATATATAAAAGGTTCGTAAAAATTGTATAGGAGATTTAAAGTAAAGTTTACGCAACCTCAAATGATATGACCTCATGATCACACACCTGATATTTCCCATGCATAAATGTCGATGATGTCTCAGGTGCACGGCCTACCATGGGTATCTCATCAAATCCCTGCATATAGATGTACAACAGTTCGTATAGATCATTCACATATGTGTATGTAAATGAAAAAAATAAAATTAGATCTATGATGTATTTAATTTAAACTTAACAAACTTTGAAAGCACTAATCTGAGCTAATGATGTCTCAGGAGCGCTCACCACTGTAACTTGTGGCTAGTCAATACTAGGAATAGTATGACTTCCCTGCATCTAGATATAATATATCAATTCACACATGTGTACAAATTGAAATTAAATTATATATATATATATCCACACAAATTATTATTTAATATATTTTGGTTCAAGCAATTGGCCCAAAAGGTGAGCCTGCATTCACAAACATTCTACATATACAATAACGATGATCATATTGAGTTTCCTGTGCATCAATATCACGCCTACACCAAACACAAACTTATTGAATTAATATTATATTATATATATAGTTTGATGTTATTATTTACATGAATTTTTTACATTTCAAACTTGAATTAAATTTAAGTTCAAAAGATGAACATACCTGTGTAGGACGATCCTCAGAATATAGTAAATTTAGGTATGACCCCGTTCCAGATGCATGTGCCTCACCTGAAGTGGATGCTTGAGTATCCCTATAGCCCGAGCCTCCATGCTCTCTATTGGCCACTTCAGTGGCCGCGTGTGTAGTCTGTTGAGTGAGATGTCCTGAAAGTGAACTCAATGCTCCTAATGTTGATAACATGGTTTGTTGTTGAAATGCAGTGGGAACACCAGGAGAAGGAGGAGGAACAATAGGAGCAACTGGAGCATGTCGCTGAGGATCGACACGTGCTCCTAGTCTATGTTGGGGCATGCCACGCCCAGCTCCCTGAAATGACCTCATATCAAAATAGTTGGGTTTTTTACCCAACTCAAACTCAGCCCATAACTTTCTCAAAAAGCATAAGGGCACCTCACTGTTTCCATGTGGTGGAGTATCAAACACCATCCACCATCTCTCCCAAAAATGAGCAGCTATCTGCGGGTGCCTACACCATAAAATTGAAATTCATTTTTTTGTCGGTGGTATTGGTTGGTTTGTTTGGGGGTTCACAAAATATTGGCATATGGCTTGTTTAGTAATTTTTAGGTCATTGGTTTCTTTATATGACAATCCATCTGCATAGAATTGTCTCATATCTTCTCTCCATCAATGGAACCTATCTAGGTCTGCATCGATAGATCGAACAGAATCGACAACAGTTTGCATCGTAGATGCAAACCGTGCAAGATGTGGAGGGACTCTAGTCTCATTTTTTATGAGATCTATATTTCCTTGAATGACAATCAGGTTTGCTCAAATATTCTCTCTTAGTTGATCTTGGTCAACTAGAGGAGGGGGTGGGGGGTTAGGTAGTGGAGAATGTGGAGGTGTGCGAGGGTTTTGTTCATGTGGTGGACTAGGATGTACACCGAGATCTATAGGTATTTTTTGATCAGGCATGAAATCCTCTAAATTAAATAGTGGATCCATCTGAGCAATGATATGGCAACTGCATGTTAAACAATTAAAAAATATATATCAACAAACTAATTAAATAATGCACACAATTTGAAAGTTATTTAAATATCACATTGAACATGCACAAATTCAAAATATATTCCATTTGAAGACCATTCGATTTATAACATTAAAAAATCCATAACATTAAAAATTCATATAACATGTACACACATTAAATTGAGTCCAATGTGGGGTTGTTAATATGAAGGGTAGAAATGAAATTATGGGGTTTTATTAAAATTTATTTAATCTCATTCATCATTTTCAAATAATAATAAAGATAAGAATGAAAAATTAATAGAAAACATTGAAAGGGACACATAGATATATATGCTAGTGACCTAATTGCAATGTACAAAATATATAAAAAAGATGATTCAAGCTCTATTCACCAAATTTTGAGAACTTATTTGATCCCCTTAAGAAATGTAAAATTCCCCCTTAAGACATCAATTTATGATTTAGGGTGATAAGATGGCTTTTAAGGGGATCTATATGTAGTAAGGTCCTAGGAAAAAATGGTCCATGTCTTAATGGAATAAAATTTGGTGGAGTTGCCTAAGGAAACCAAATTTCATTTTAAGGTCCTACAACAAAATGAATAGATGTATTAATCAAGTATGACATAGAATTTAATTAAATCCAAGGACATAAATTGATTTATCTAAATTTTCAAATTTCATGATAAGAGACACAAGTTCTTTATAGTGGGACAAAGTAGTTAAGAAGAAATTATAAGTTTAACACTAACATTAAAATTTATAATCTCATTCATTGTTTTCAAAGAATACTAAAGATAAGAATGAAAATTTAATAGAATACATTTAAAGGGACACATAGATATATGCTAGTGACCTAATTGCAATGTACAAAAAAAACAAAGATGAGCTTCAACTCTATTCACCAAATTTTGAGAGATTCTTTGATCCCCTTAAGAAATGTCATTATTAGGACCCCTTAAGACATAAATTTACGATTTAGGGTGATAGGATGGCTTAAGGGGATCTATGTCTAGTAAGGACCTAGGACAAAATGTTCCATGGCTTAAGGGAATAAAATTTTGTGGAGTTGCCTAAGGAAACCAAATTTCATTTTAAGGTCCTACAACAAAATGAATGCTTTTAGGGTTTAGGGTTTAGATTTCAATTATAACTAAGTTACATGAGTTACGATGGATTTTGCAACAATTAGGAATTTTAGATTTCAATTATATATAACTAAGTTGTTGAGTTATGATGGATTTTGAACCTATTTGGACCTCTACACACTCTTGGATGATTTAAAAAGGGAGAGGGGATCTAAAGTGATTTAGACCCAATTTTTTTGGTAATCATATATTTTTTGAAACTTTTCTATGGCATAGACTCTTCCTTCATATTTATATAAATTCTAGACACATGGGTTTTCAAAAAGAACCTAACTGCCACTAAGTGAGGAATCAATTGATCAATGAACAATAAATTTAAATAAACTTAGAAAATAAACCTTTGGTTATAGAATTCACTTGCATTTACGAATCATCATCTATCAAGTTTGTCAAAAATTAATTTGAATTTTCCATTGAAATGTTCATACTACAAGTTATCTTTGATACACTAGTTTAGAGAAAGTACAACATTTAGTTTTCCTAATCTAGAACAATGCCACTACACATGAGAGTTAAAATAGGAATTAGATTAAACAAACAACCTATAGATCTTATGAATAATATCCTATAAATTAAGGTTTGAATATGATCATAATGCATCCTTACATTTAATTCACAAATGATCTTGAATCCAAATAAGATTTGGGTAGAAATCATTCATGCTTCACATTTTAATTTTTATTTGATTTAATAACATTTATACAACTTGTCTAGCTCTATCCATATTAACAAGTATGACTTGCATTTCTATGTTTTTATAATAAATTTTTACAAGTAAATGAGAAACCCTACCACCTAAACTTAGTAATTTGAATAAAATACATGTGACATTATAGGAATAGCTTCAATATATCAACAATTAGGAATAAATTAGATTTCAATTATAACTAATTTGTTAAGTTACGATGGATTTTGCAACAATTAGGAATTTTAGATTTCAATTATATAACTAAGTTGTTAAGTTACGATGGATTTTGTTCACCTATTTGGACCTCTACACACTCTTGGATGATTTCGCACATAGTTTTGCATGATCTACATTATTTTACTCCACTAGTACACTTTCTCAAGTTAAATTATACAATCATGAAGTTTTCTGAGATAAAATTAGCTATCAAATTTATATTATGTGAATATATATTATAGTTAAATCAATAATTTGTTGGTTAATATATATATCTATGCATCGATTGTTTGTACCTCCTTTATTAGTCAATTTTATGAATTTCATTGGTAGTTGCGTGGATCACCAATGACATACCAAAGTGTATAGGTAGAACCTATGGACTATAAATTGTGATCCCTAATTTAGGGTTTTACGTAACTTACGTTTTTGGGTAAATAGCCTGTTTTAGGTTTACATTTTAGGGTAAATGGGGTTTTAGGTTTACGTTTTAGGGTTTAGGACCAAGGATTAACCTGTGTAAATTAGTTTTTAGGGACCTATGTAAATTTTGTAACCTAGGGTTTTGATTTCTAAGTTAAATGTGTCCAATTTAGGTTTATTTTTTAGGTTTTCAATTTACAATTTAACGTTATATGTTTCGTTGACGTTTTTGATTTTTTAAATCCAATTAAAAACTATAAAAAATTGAACTAAAACACACTAAAGAAACAAAAACTAAATACTAATTAGAAAACAAAAAAACAAGATACAAAGCAAAAAAAAGTAGAATTCAACCAACCCGGAGGTCACCGAGGTCGTGTTGACAGAGGAGGTGGCACCAAAAATTTCTCCGCCAAGGATGAGCTTCAAAACGCGCATACCATCAATTTAACCTCTCCTATTCGGGCGCTTGAAATAAAGGAGTGAAAATGAACGCAACAATTTATTTTTAAAAATAAATATTTCATTAAACGCCGCACGCTTAATAAAACTCATTTGCTTCGCAACGCCAGACGAGATTTCTTGTTCGTGATACCCATAGTTGAGTTTATACGTAGCCAGATTCCGCTTCTGCACTGATCCGTGAATCGCATCGCCATTGTTTCAAAGTAACATTTTTTATCTTAAAATTTCCCTCTTCGTACTCAACTTCTTGCTTTCACCTCATTTAATAAAGTCCTAATCTAACTTTATTCCTCCTAATTAATTAAATAACATCAATTATTTAATTATGTCGCTATTTTACCCCATTCCCCTAAGTCAATTAAATTATTATTATTTTGATCGGTGATACTATTTTAGTTTATTGAATCTAGGATTTATCCTGCCCCAAAACAGGGATGGTGACATGGGGCACCATCTCCCCTTGGAAAGGACTCCAGAAGATAACATATTTTCAAAACAACACACTAAACCCCCAAGAATACAACAAACTTTTCAAATGCGTCCTTTACGTTTGGTTCCTCCCTTGGTCTATGACCGAAGGACCATGTCAAAGGTTTCTTTTTTCCCTTTCTTTTCTCTCTTCCCATTCACCACTTTCCATCCTTCCTCCATCCTTTCAACCTTCTTCTGCCTTTCTAAAGATGTGATGTGATGTAACCCCGTCTCTTCAAGAGCCCCACATACAACTTGTGCACCTTGATCCTCTGGAGGGCCCTTCACCTTTTCGTTTCCATGGACTCTCACCAACCCTATTTTCTCCCTACACTCTGGGGTTTTAGCACCCCCTTGACTTTGTTCAACCAAGGCTTCAGCCACCTTCATTGCATCAACACCTCTCATAGTAGGCCCCTCTATTATTCATGTCCCTCCTGCCTACTTTGGGGCCCCATTTGACTGTCGTGGTTCCGAGTTACTCACAGCCTAAGAATAACTCTTGCCTATCCCTTCCTTTTGCTCACCTTGTTTCTCCATTGCATAATGACAGTGTGACACATCCTTCCACCAAGTCACTGGTTTGGGCACCCGTGATTTTGTACATTGATCAACCTTATGTCTAGTTCGGGAGCGTCTTCTACACCGGAAAGAAACACCTTCATAGTCCAGGGGCTACTTCCAACATCCTTTGGAGGTGTTGATTGAAATCTCTTTTGGGAGAGTCTTTGTTACTCCCATTTCTACTAAAATCTGGGTGTATGTGGATTGAATAAGATTTGAAGAATCATCATCAATCATTAAAAAATTCCCTTAGTTTCCTATAACCTCCAAACAAGAATTAAACCATAGGTGAAGAGGAAATTTTGGTAGTCTCACCCATAATGGCACTTTCTCAAATTTCTCAGTGACAGGATTAAAAGCTGGGTGCCATGGTTTCAGAGATACAACAAACTTTTCCTCCCAATTCCAAAAATAATCACACAAAATTTTGTTTCTATTCTTCACAGATTCAAAAACAACAATAAAAAATCCTCTCGAAACTGGGTAGATTTGAATACATCCATCTACCACAGGTTCCCAATGTTCAAAGATCCATTTGTGGAGGTCACATAAATGGGGCCAAAAACCCTTGAACCACCCAATCAATCCTAATTCTAAGAAGACATTAACATTGTGATTTACCTCGATTTCAAGCTCGACCTACAATGAAATTGACGTCACAGGATCCTTCCCTGTATTCCCTAGCCGAGAGCCACCGACGCCATCATTTCTATGGCTTTCCACCCCCCGTTTCTCCTTTGCTTCCCTTGGGATTGTTTTCTTCCATCCATATGCTGCTTCCTTTCCCTCCAAAGTTCTATGCAACGACTGGGTTTCTTCTGACGCACCTAGCCCTATTGAAACCCTCGCGTCCAACGGGTCCATCTACTCTCCTCTAGTGCAATCATAGTACAAACGTAATTCAATTAAATTATTAAAAGATAATAGTTTAATTAAATCACTTTCTCTTAAATTTGAATAATTAAATAAATTATTCAAAAACATCATAAAAAATCTAATCAAACAATACCACTTTGTTTGCAAAAGTCAAACTTGATTTGCATGTTCAACTTCAAAAAGATTAATTAATTAAATCAATTAATTAATTATCCTCACCCACTTTCACGATTGAGCAAATTATGAACCACTGATTGCTCGATTTGATTGCTTGACTGATCCATCTATTGCTTGACAGATCAATCTATTTCCTCAATCCCACTGAACACTCAAAATGATTTCTTCAATCACACTAATTACGTAATCAATATGCACTGATTATTCCCATCTAAATCCTCTCAACATCTTTCAACCGTAGATCAAGATATTCTACTACGCAATCTTGAGCATTCATTTCGAAACACAAAATCTATATAACAACCATCTTTCTTCTAAAAAATGATCGGAGAATCAATATCTTTCACACAATGAAGTAATGCAGAGATCTTAACCGATCTTTTGACATCTTCTTACACACATCTTCAATCAACACACACACATTCTTCAAGCTTTCACACACACAATGGAGGCTTAGCATTGATACGAAAAACCCAACATCTTCGCGAACACACTCCGACACAGGATGGTAAAACTACTTTGTTTTTGAATTCAATTATTATTGTTCTTTCAATTTCATTCTTGAATTCGTTAATTTGTAGTTTCATTTTGTGAGTAATGGGCATGAATCTTAACATTTTGTTGTTTAGATTAGTTTCTATTAACTCAATTTGATTGCATTCTCATGATCCCGATTTCCCCCTTACACTACTATGATCTTGTCAGTGAATGTTTTGATTCGGGTTGTGTTTGAGTCTCTTAATCATGTGTGAGTTCTTCATTATGTGTTTATATTAATTAATGAGATATATACACTTCACGCATATATGTTGATCGATGGGAATTGTGAATATATGTGTTTAAATGTTAAAAAAATAAAGTAATGATATATATGTGTAATATATGTATATATATACTAATGTATGTGTACATAGTAAGTGACTGAAATGTACATACATATATTAATATATGTATATATGCGTATATATATTGTTTATTTATATATATATATATTGTTATTATCAAAATGTGTGTATATATATATATATATATTCGAATGGATCATGCACTTTATAAACGTATGAATAAGATAAGATATATACACACACACATATGAACTGTTAAATGAATGTATATATAATAGTAAATATATTTATGAGAAGCATGTGATATTCTTTTATAAGCACATTACACTCACTGTAGTGCATTGCTATTAGCAAGAAATAAAAACATTGAGCGATGATAATATATGCCCATAGGCAGCGCATAGATTATGACTTAGCACATTGTGTTAACATAGCATATAAACATGAAACATTGCTTATAGATAATCATGGGTTGCACATTTCCTATAGCACAAGATATATTAAGACCTTTGCTGCATCAAAAAGAGCATGCAATCTTCTTATAAAAGATAATGATATTCAAACATTGGGAGTAAAGTCAAATAACAAGTAAAGCACTTATTTAGAAGTCTTAAGCCAATGCTATGAGAAAGGTGGAAGGCTTGTTTAAAAGCCAACAAATATAGGTATAAATGTTGTGCATGAAGTTATGTAAGACTTAGTCAAATCTGAGTGCAAGTGAATATCAATGAATAAAGATTTTTGACCTGGTCTTTGCAAATAGCAACCAAATGAATAGGGCGCAATACTCGAGTGGCACCATGGTGAGAGATCAACATACAATAGAAGTCTATTTTGTGCCTCTCTTCCAGCGTATGAAGCAAATTAAAATGTGAGAAATAGTCAAATGAGAAGCTCGTTAAAATGAGTCAACCTGTGGAAACAATAACCTTACATTTCTATTGCCGCCTATCATGGTCTCAAGCTGGCTCAAACCAAAGGTTATAAGAAAGTTTGGTTGGAAGGGGATTCTCTAAATATCATCAATAACTTGAAAATTTGTGTTCCCCCTTCTTGGACTATTGAGTCTTTGATAAGGGATTCGATTGATATTTTGAAATCTTTTGAGGAATGTTATATATCACATATTTTAAGAGAAGGTAATGGGTTAGTAGACATCTTTGCTAACATTGGTGTTAGAGAGTTTAGGGAATGAGGTATGAGTGACCCTCTTCCTATAAAGGTTATTGCAACTATTAACCATGATGGTAAATTTTAATTTGATTATCTTCTCATTATGGTTGGCGGAATGCATGTATTCCTTCACGTGACGTATGTTTATGAGAAAGAATGGGAAGAAATATTTGAATCAAGCGAATGGTATGGGGGCTGAGCGTCGTAGGGAACGAAACTCTAAGTTCTTTATTATCCCCTATCCCATCTTTGGTTTTACATGGATTCTGGGTGGTCTTAGCATTATTTTCCCGAGTTTTCATTGCACTGTGTTTGAAACCTTCAAGCTGCTTCAGTCTGTTAATTGTAAAGATATGGGTGGAGATAGAAATTGTGCTAAACCTTCCTCTTGCGAGGCTGCTAAGAAGGAGGTGTGGTAGGTGTTGGAGAAAGGCGGGATAACCCCTTACCTAGAGAAACTTCATGGAAATGATCCTCAGGTAGCAGTGCTTTTTGGTAAAGGATGGAATGATAGGGTGTTGA
>VDFB02059634.1:0-17158 GCA_007258455.2 Sequoia sempervirens | reverse complement strand
ATTGCACACGAGAAGGACTGTACAAAATGATAAACGTCAAACACGGCAACCCACAACCAGAAACACGCAAGCTTCTCAACAAACAGTAAACAAGCAACATGCAAATTAACCAAGCATTGTCTGCTTATCTTCACACCAGTTGTCCAACACATATCACGAGGTTTGTATTTAATGCATTAAACATGCATTTATTGCTTCAGTACCGACCAACCTGCCGCCAAAACTCGCACTACATGCATCCCCGATTAAATATTTGCCACAATATATAATGTTCCCACCATATATAAAGTTCCCCTATTTTCCTATTTTACTTAAAGCAAAATGAAAAATCGACCTACTCAAACCAAGAGAAAAAGAGAAACTGTAATTTTCCAGCACAAAAAATATGTGCTTAAATCTCGACTATAGGAAAAAGAAAAAAATATTTTAAACAAAACAATTGCATTGGCCAAGTAGCTAATTCAAAAGCAAATGCATCAATTGCAATAGTAAACTTGCCTATTGGCAAGAATTAATAATTTAAAAAATAAAATAAAATAATAATTAAATTTTAAATTTAGATCCATCCCTCACTCTCTTATAATCTCAATCCTCTTTGTTATGCATATATCCTTTAAATCATAGTAATCTATTTTCAGAGTGCAACATCAAGATGATGGTGATTCTCACTCGTGACTTCCTTGTTCCTTCATTCTTTCAGTTAATGAATTTCCAAGTTAATGTTAATTAAGTTATGTGATAAACTATTTGTTAATATGACCATAACTATGTTGGTTAGGTATTGACAGTCTAGTTCTCTGCACAAGGGCTTGGCATAATTTTCTTAGCATTTGCAATGTTTTGATTGTCCTTTAACATAAGTATATCATATTTTATATTTATTGCATGGTGCAATTTTACATTTTATTACATTCATAAACTCTGAGTTTCAAAATATTTAAATCTAACTGTAGAATTTTCATATAAGGTTATGAAATGTAACAGTGAACAAATAGACACATAACATTTGGATTGGACAAAGTATAAACAACACTAATCTATTTTCAGATAACATTCACAATATTTGATAACCATTTCCTCACATCTTCAGTTGATATGCCTGAATATGACCTTTTTGCATTCACAATATTTGATAACCATGGCCAAAATGTGACCAAAAACATTTGCCACTAATATGGCAGACCAAGTACCTCTATTCCCCATAAGTTGTATGGGATTCCTTATGGTTTTCGATTCCATGGCCACAACCTCATCAACTTCAAAATTTTGATTATTTGAGCTCCATAGCATCACATTTGGTATCACACTTGCTCTCTAATTCTATAATATGTGCCCCTCACTCTCACTAAAAATATTTTTTTGTCCATCATCATATTACCTCTCTTCTAATCTAGAATACAACCAAACTTATTTCACACATCTAATAAATTCCTACAAGTGCTCCCATGACTAGCAAGCTCAAACCTCAAGGATATGGGAGGTCACTTATTCCCCATTACTCTCCACATTAATGGCAATAATGATGCATTTATTCTTTTCCCAAAAGATGCAAATCCAAAGTTAAAAGACTATATGACAAGAAAGTGGGGATTTTGGGTAGTCATTCAAATCTTTTAGAGAATTATAGAAATATAATATATTTTTTTTAATCATAATGTCTTTCTTAATATTTTTATGAATAAGTTTCTACTTTATCATTTATAAAAAGTCTATCTTAATATTTGAAAGCAGCTTGAATCACTAACTATACTCATGTCTCTTTATATGCATTTTATTTTGCAACAACACACTCATATGTATTCCCATGTGCAAGGTATATTTTATTACTTCATTTGTATTCAAACACCAAAATTTTACATTCATTGACACAACCAGAGCCCTTTTTCAATGAAAATTCATATCTATGTCCACATATCCTTTTTGTTTACCCTATTTAATTAAAATCACCTTGTCTTCCAAAGGTAATGAAAGTAGAAAGGAAATTCAAACTACATGGAGAAATAAGAAAATCCAACATAAATATAATCCAATACAATATATGATAAGTTTTAGAAGATCTAGGTCAATATTTTAAGAAGAAAAATTTGATATGATTTAACTTAAGATAATTGGGTGACCTCTAGAAAAACTATGCTAGAAATTGATGAAGTAATGCATCCAAATTTCAATCGATCAGTTGGATACATATTGGAATATTTTTATTACTACGGATCTAATATAAAATTAGAAAACATAAATCCAAACTAAACTTCAACACTGGGTGACTTAGGGACTCTACATAAACCTTTGGGATAATCCTAATTATTAAGTCAAATTCGTGATAGAGTGATGAAGAGATAACTCACTAATTATTAAGTCAAATATGTATATTTTTTCAACATGTAGGGTACTTCAACTTCTGAACCTTTTGGTGACAGTAACCACATATCATGTTGTTAAGTTAGCATCAACCATAATTAGTAAAAGGTTTTGATAAACCATATATATTGCAATATAGTTCATTGGGTTTCTAGACGAAACAAGGTTCAAACTTATTATCTTGCTTGTGTACAAATTCACCCCATCTTGATAAGATGAAAAATATTTTTTATTTTGTAGAATTAGTTTTATGTGGAGTAATTTGTGTACTTGTATTATATGAAAATCAAATCATACCCTCCCTTGAGGGTTAATTTAAATTATATGTTGTTAATATCATAAATAATTTTAACCATAATATCTAGTTGTTAAGTTAGCATCACATACTATAAATAGCAAATAAATTAGAGGTTGGAGTTAACCATTCTTGCCTATAAATCATAATTGTGCAACTCAACTTGGGACCAATTAGTTTAACCTTGGATTATAGGAGAAGTAAACTTTGTAAGAGTAAGCCTTTATCTTTGTTTAAACAATTTATGTATAGCATATGTTGGGATTTTGTCTATGGTTGTTCTCTAGCCATTAAAACATCCTATTTAGTAATTCATTATGATACAATCATTATTAGGAAGTTCTTCAAAGGTTTCATTCATATTTCTAGTTTAATTATTATAGATTTTTTTTAAATATTATAAAAAGCCTTACTTTGAATCATAGGACCTTAAATATCAAATTTGAAAATAGTTTTGGATGATTCATGAAGCTTTTGGAACATTGATTTGTCTATCACAAGAGTTCAAATAAGAGATGATCACTTTAGTGGTATTAATTTCATATTTCTATTTCGGTAGCACCCTCTTATTTTAAGTTGTCTTTAAAATAAGACTTAGTGTATTAGTATTTTTTTAGGGTGACAATTAGGAGGATATTTCAATTATTCTTCTATTTATTTTGAGTGATTTTACTATACTTATTATGTTTGTACAAGATCAACATCTATATTTGTTTAATGTAAGTTACATTGTGGGCCCATAACCCATAGGTCCTTGGATTTATATTTTAAATTTAGAGAAGTGACAATAAGTTTGGAATGAATTGTTGAGAATAATAGGATATAAAGCCATAGGGGCATGCTATTTATACATCTTAAACCTTGAAAATATTATGTTTTTTAAGTGCATTGGCTAGAATGAAATAATGCTTTATCAATGCCCAACATAAATTTTCTTAGGACAAGACATAGGGACATGTTGAATTTTATAGGGGGGAGACAACCTCTAAGAAAATTTAAATTATAAATTTATACTATTTATTTTTTTATACACAATCTAATAATATCGTATATCAATAGGTGTCCAAGCCTAGGGACATATTTACGGAATGACATAATATTCCCTCTTCTTGTGTACCAATAGTCATTTAATGTTTTGAAGATCTATCTCCAATATGGATTGTTGAGAATAATAGGATATAAAGCCATAGGGGCATGTTATTTCTACATCTTAAACCTTTAAAATATTGTGTTTTTAAGTGCATTGGCTAGAATGAAATAATGCTTTATCAATGCCCAACATAAATTTTCTTAGTATGAGACATAGGGACATGTTGAGATTTATAGGGGGAGAGACAACCTCTAAGAAAATTTAAATTATAAATTTATACTGATTATTATTTTTATACACAATCTAATAATATCGTATATCAATAGGTGTCCAAACCTAGGGGCATATTTATTGAATGACATAATATATTCTCTTCTTGTGTACCAATAGTTATTTGATGTTGTGAAGAGATCTCCAATATGAATTGTTGAGAATAATAGGATATAAAGCCATAGGGGCATGCTATTTCTACATCTTAAACCTTGAAAATGTTGTGTTTTTTAAGTGCATTGGCTAGAATGAAATAATGCTTTATCAATGCCAGACATAAATTTTCTTAGGATAGACATAGGGACATGTTGATTTTTATAGGGTGAGAGACAACCTCTAAGAAAATTTAAATTATAAATTTATATTGATTATTTTTTATATACACAATCTAATCATATCGTATATCAATAAGTGTCCAAACCTGGGGACATGTTTATGGAATGTCATAATATTTCCTCTTCTTGTGTGCCAATAGTTATTTAATGTTGTGAAGAGATCTCCAATAAAAGTCACATTCCACTTTATTTGAGGGTTACAACATGGTTATCAATTTGAGGTATCCTCATTATTATAGCCAGAACTTATTCCAAGAACATAATTGAACAAATCTTCATCCTAGAACTAAATTGAAATGTAATTAACCTAGTCTCTTTAAGGAAGATTAAAACTAGTATTTCTTTATGAAGTACTCTCTAGGTGGTAATAATTTACTATTATTCTATTGTTATTTAAGATGAATTGTAAGATTATTTGTATCATATTTTGTTTTAATTTGTACATTGTTATTGGTCTTGATCAACCCAATAACTTTTTATAGGACAAATATTCTATTTGTACATTGATTTTGATATATGAAAAGAGGATATTCATGTAGTCTAGAATTCATGAATATCATCTTGGTATTTATGTTGAAGTTATAGATTATAAGTTATGAGTGGCCACATAGTATCGGGTATGCATAGTAATTATTGTGTGATCACATTGTAATTCTTTTGAAAGAGTTACATGAGAGAAAATTGATTGAATTGAAATATATGTGATTAAACATATAAAATAGCCTTAGTTTCTTCAATTGTAAAATTCTTGTACGTATGTATGTACAGTTCTTGTCATAATTTTGATTGATAGAAATAATTCTCTTGAAACAATAAAAGAGAGAGATCTATGAATTAAAATAAAATGTTGGCAAAACAAGGGCATACAATTGAGAGGGGGGGGGGTGAATCAGTTGTCTCAAAAATTCAAACTTATTAAACTTATTAACCTTATTCTCATATCTGATTACAAACCATGAAAGCATAAATCATCAACACATTAGAAACACACATAACACCAAGATTTTTATGTGGAAACCCTAGGGTGAAGCCACAATAGTGGTTTACAATTGAAGTAAGGAAGGAAAACTCACAAAAAATGAATGCATGGCAAAAAAAATGATTTTATTTTACGAACCTATTGGTTCAAGAACCTAGGTTGGGAAAACCTATGCGGGTGAACCCTCCTAATACTTTCCCGCCAAAAAATCCATCAAAACCCCTTATAGAAGGGGGGTTCGCTCGAACCCCCTTTATTCCTCATCCCCTCCCTAGACACAAAAAAACCTGAATTTTGGCACTTCGGAGCTTGGGTTGAGGATGAAAATGGAGGAATCTTCACAAAACCAACTTGAATTAGGTAGTCCTCAGAACGAGCTATCCAATGAATATAATTTTAATATGTTTTGGTTTTATTATGTATTTTTTTTTTAGTTTTATTAAACATAGGTTTTTCATTGAAAATGAAGGTCTATGTTCTGCACATGTGGAAAAATAGCAGATTATCAAAAAAAAAATTGAAAAATATGAGTGCACCAGATATTGAAGTCCTTGATCCAAAAAAATAAAAATTGAATTTTTGATATATACAAAAAGTTATGCTATACGGTCGCTATATGCTAATGTAATTAGTTTGACTTCGAAACTTGATTAAAGAAAAAATATTCAATAAAACTGTCTAACCAAGTGGAAGCACTAGATATTAGAGTTACAAATCTAAATTCAAAAGAATTAGAATTTTATCCTTCATGGAAAAAAGTTATGCATTATACGGTGTCGTCACTTTTTTAAAAATGTTGTTTTTGAAAAAAACAATTTTCGTGGGAGATGGAAAAAGAAGTGCAACTGATTCCAAAAATTTTGAAAAAAATATTTTTAGAATCTAAAGACAAAAAACTGACAAGACTCTAGTTTTCATCATCTTCAAATTCTTCATGGTTTAGCTGCTATAGGTGCCTGAATGTGAAGATTTAGTTTAAAAAAATAATTTCAATGTCCAGTTTGGCCAAAAATTGTAAACCACTATTGTGGGATCACCCCCTATTAGGGGAAAAACCACGGTGGAGGTTAGTCCACAAGATTATACCCTGTTAAAAGTATAAGAGAATAAATGAGGAATGCACATGCATTCAGGTGCACTGAATAGAGCTCACTGCTCAATTAAAACAATGCACTATCCAAGGAAGACACACTGTCTTACAGAAAGATTTGGATTACATCCACAATATTAAACTAAGAAAATAGCATCTGCTCATGCCTGATTATAGTTCTGGTTAAGCACAAAAAATTTTCTCACTCTTCACACACTTAACTTCTGCCTTTGAATGATTAGAACATTATTCACACATAGGAATCACACAATTTGCTTCACACTTCACTCACACACTTATTCAAATAATAAGACAATCACTCATATATATCCACAACCAAGAATAACATCATCTACATGTTGGCTTCAATAAAATATAAAAATGAATACAAACTGTCAGCCCAAAGCATACATAATTATCAATGTGAATCAACCACCATCAGCCACAACATAAGGACCCAAAATAATATCCTTGAACATGAAACACCTTCAAAAATTATTCCTCAAAGATCCACAACACGCTACAATCACCCAGTCAGCCAAGAACATGAAAAACATGAGCACGCAAGAGAAAATCTCCATTCATGAACACATCGATCAATGTAGACGTGCAACAAAGATAGAGAATGATCTAGAAACATCAAAAAGAATCATGAATGACCAGAGAAGCATCCAAAACACTTCACGTTACCAGAATCACATCAAATTCTTTCAAAAATACCAACTGAAGAAACAAAAAAACTGTCAGAACATAGATACTCATAACTCGATCAAATCTTCACGCAGATCTCTAAAACTTAACGTGGATAAACTAGATATAATCAACAACAAACCCTTTAGTCCACAACCTCTGATCATCAACATACTAAGCTGGCCAACACTGACAACCTGTAACTTTCTTTATTACAATTTTCTCAATATCCTCGACATATACAACCTCAAATGACATTAATACTAATAGTGTTGACATCAATGACAACCACATATCAACAACATCCAACAATCTCCTCCTTTGGAATTGGTGGAAACACATGATGTGAAAAAAACCATCAACCCAACTTTCTCTTAACACTTTTTCCTCAGATTTTGACTCTTCTCCTCAACTCTTTCACATGACTCTTCTCTCCACAAATTTTTTCACATGAATCTTCTCCCCCTTTGAAATCAATGAAAAAGATAAACATTATCTTTCTCACACAAGCTCTGAACACATTTCAAAACATCTGACTACTCCCCTTGAGTAGCAGCCACCACAACATCAATCCAAGTCAAGATATGACTATGAAATGCACAGACTGATGCAAATCAATGCATCTTAGTTCTGATTAGGAGGGGTAATCACCCCTAACTTCCCTCTAAGATACTAAAATGTATCCTTAGGAAAAGGCTTAGTAAAGATGTCTATAATCTATTCCTTAGTAGGCACATGCTCCAATCTGACTTCCTTTTCATTCGCCTTCTCTCTCAAAAAGTGAAACTTGATAGATATATGCTTGGTTTTTGAATGCATCACTGGATTCTTAGAAATTTTAATTGCACTTGAATTATCATAGAATATAGCAATAGGCTCATCATACACAACTCTGATATCTTTCAACATCTACTTCATCCACAATACTTGAGTACAATTGCTAGCAGCAACAATGTATTATGCCTCTGTAGTAGATAAGGAAATGACATTTTGCTTTTTACTTAACCACGAAATCATTTTCTTTCCCAAGAAAAATGCATGACCACTGGTACTCTTTCTGTCATTCATATCTCCTGCCCAATCAGCATCAGTAAAGACACTCAAAGTAAAGTCATCTTCTTTAGGATACCGTAGGCCAAAATCAATGGTTCCCTTCAAGTATCTGAAAATCCTCTTCACAACAGTCACATAAGATTCCTTAGGATCAACTTGAAATCTAGCAACAATGCATACAACATTCATGATATCCGGTCTAGTTTGAGTCAAATAAAGCAATCCACCAATCATGGATCTATATCTAGTCTAGTTTTCTTTCAGAGAATCATCATTTTGAGTCAACTTACATCCGGTCACCATAGGTGTATCGATTAGCTTTGAATCTTCCATACCAAATTTGTTTAGCAATTCTTTCACATACTTGGACTGAGATATAATGATCCCTTTGTCTAGCTGAGTAATTTGCAATCCCAAAAAGAATTTCATTTCTCCAATCATGGACATCTCAAACTCACTTTGCATCTCATCAACAAACTTCATGCACAAACTATCATCTCCTCCAAAAATGATATCATCAACAAAGACTTAACCAATCAAATCTTTATCATGATCAATCTTGAAATATAAGTTACAGTCAGCAATACCTTTATTAAATCCAAGTTTCAATAAATACTTATCCAATCTGGCATACCATGCTCTTGGGGCTTGCATAAGACCATATAATGCTTTCTTCAACCGACAAACCATATCTCCCTGATCAATCAATTGAAATCCATCAAGTTGCTCAATATACACTTCTTCCAGTTCACCATTTAGAAAATATGACTTGACATCCATCTGATAAACCTTGAAGCTTTTGTAAGCAACATATGCAAGAAATAATCTCATAGCTTCAATCCTAACAGCAGGGGAAAAAGTTTCTTCAAAGTCAATTCCTTCCATCTGTGAATATCTTTTACATACCAGTCTTGCTTTGTTTCTAAAAACTTCACCTTGCTCATTTAGTTTGTTCTGAAAGACCCATTTAATTCCAACTACAATTTTGTCCTTAGGTCTAGGAACAAGAATCCATGTATCATTTTTCTCAATTTGATGTAGCTCTTCTTTCATTGCTTCCATCCAATGTTCATCTTTGCATGCTTCATTGACACTATTAGGCCCAGTCTTTGAAATCAAATAGTATTCTTCTGCAATTCTTCTCCTAGTTTGAACACCTTTGTTCTTATCACCTATAATATGATCTTCTGAATGATTCAATCTTACATACCTTGGAGTCTTAGGATGTTCTTGAACTTCAAGTTCTTGTGTTCTCACTTCAACACTTTCACTAGTTCCTTCTTCTTGGATTTCTTGATTCACCAGAATTATCTACACTTGATTCTGAGTTTGAACTGAACTGAGTTTTTGATCATCTGAATCATATCCACAGGTTCTGGAGGGTCTAACTGTTTCTTCATCAACCTTGACATTAGCACTTTCAACTACTTTCCTCAATCTCTTATTGAAGCACCAGTAGGCTTTACTTTTAGTAGAATAACCAAGAAAGATACCTTCATCACTTCTAGCATCAAACTTTCCTATATCTTCATCTCTTTTGATATAGCATTTACTCCCAAAATTTTTGAAGTATCTAACAGTAGGCTTATGACCAAACCATAGTTCATAAGGGGTCTTACCGTTATCACCTTTGATATGCACCCGATTGAGAGTGTAAACAACAGTACTCACAACTTCTCTCCAGTAGATATGAGGGACATTTCCTTCCAACATCATAGTCTTAGCAGTATCTAGAACTGTCTTGCTCTTTCTTTCCACAACTACATTTTGCTAATGGGTACGCAGGGCAGATAATTGTCTCTTTATCCCATGTTCTTCACAAAAAGAGTTAAACTCACTAGAAATGAATTCATCACCTTTATCTAATCTCAGACATTTAATCTTCAGATTTGTCTCTGTCTCAACTTTAGCCTTAAAAATCTTGAATTTCTCTAGAACTTCAGATTTTTCTCTTTAGAAAGCAACCCACATCAATCTAGAATAATCATCAATGAGTAACATAAAATACCTGTCTCCTTGTAAACTTCTAAATCTAGAAGGACCACACAGATCAATATGCATAAGTTCCAACACTTCATTTGAACAATGTGGTTTGCTCTGAAACAAAACTCTAGTTTGCTTCCCTAATTGACATTCCTTGTATATGGTATTAGTAGGATTTACCAACTTAGGAAGATATCTCACAACCTGAGTAGAACTTATCTTGATAATATTGTCAAAGTTTGCATGACACAATCTCCTATGCCACAACCAACTTTCATCAACTTGAGCAATCAAACAACTTATACTAGTAGCATTCAGGTGAAAGATATTACCTTTTTTTGTACTTGATGCAATCACATTTCTGGAACTCCCCAATATTCTACACTTTGCATTCTTGAATTGAAGATTGTATCCTTTATCAACCATCTGTCCAACACTTAAAAGATTATGCTTCAAACCTTCAACTTATTGAACATCATCAGTTTTATTCTTACCATCAAGAGAAATGGATCCTCTGCCATAGATTACACTAGCTTTATCATCACCAAATTTGACAACACCACCACCATACTTTTCAAGACTCACAAATTTACTTTTATCACCTATCATGTGATGTGAGCAACTACTACTAATCACCCATTCATCCTTTTCCTCAATTCTGGCTGCCAGAGCTTTCTCAACATTCATGCAACTAGTAGATTCAGTAGGTAATGGATCATTTTCTTTGATAGTAATAAATACCCATTCATCTTCACTTGCATTCCCTTTATCATATTCATCATCTATCACACCTTCATTAGCAACATAATAACACTTTCTTTGGAATCTAGGCTTGTTAGGTCTTGGGTTAGGAACTCTTTTTGGACATCTTGAGGCAAAATGACCTATCTTATTGCATGAAAAACATTTAAGAAGAAATTTCCCTTTATACTTACCTTCTCCTCTAGGTACTCTCTTGACAAGAAGTGCTTCAAGCTCATCTAGCTTTCTCTCTTTTTCTTCAATCTCTCTCATTTCTTCCTCATACTTGAACACCTTTCTAGAAGAACTTTCACCCGGATCATATCTCTGCTTATCTTTTCAAGAGGTAGTAGCTTTGAATGAAGATTCTATCTTAGGAAGAGCATCACCAAACTCACTTAACTCAAAAGCAGCAAGCTTACCAATCAACATGTCTCTGGTTACATTTGTCACAGTTTAGATCTCCTCAATAGCAACAACTTTGTGTTTGTATGTAGTAGGAAAGGATATAAGCACTTTAGCAACAATATTTGATTCTTCTAATGTTCCACATATTACACACAAGTTCATTCACTCTCCGCATGAAAGCAGTAATGTTCTCATCTTCACCCATTTTCAATGTTTCATATTTCCCTATTAGACTTTGCAACTTAACAATCTTCACATGAGCATCACCTTCATACAAATTTTCCAATGTTTTCCAGATCTCATAAGCAGTCTTCAAATCCATTACATTAGTTATCTCAGAATCAGTTAGAGCACTCAACAATGCTTCCTTAGCCCTGATATTGTACTCAACATCTTTGATCTCAGCATAAGTAGAAGGAGCATTCTGTGGGATGACATACCTATTCTTTGTAATGTTCCAGTAGGATTCACCAATGCATCTCATATGACACTCCATTTGATCTTCCATAAAGAATAATTTGTTCCATCAAATCTTGGACTATCCTTCTTATATGTCATCACCCTGGATCACCTCAAGCTATTAAACTTCTTCAAAGGAACCTGCTCTGATACCAATTGTTGGCAACACAAGGACATACAACTGAGAGGGGGGGTGAATCAGTTGTCTCAGAAATTCAAACTTATTAAACTTATTAACCTTATTCTTAGATTTGATTAACAACCATGAAAGCATAAATCATCAACACATCAGAAACACACATAACATCAATATTTTTATGTGGAAACCCTGTTAGGGGAAAAACCATGGTGGAGGTTAGTCCACAAGATTATACCCTATTAAAAGTATAAGAGAATAAATGAGGAATGCACATGCATTCAGGCACATTGTCTAGAGCTCATTGCTCAATTACAACAAGGCTTACTGTCCAAGGAAGACACACTGTCATACAAAAAGATTTGGATTACATCCACAAGATTAAACTAAGAAAATAACATCTGCTCATGCCTGATTATAGTTTCGGTTAAGCACAGGTTATCTGCTCACTCTTCACACACTTAACTTCTTCCTTCAAATGATTAGAACATTATTCAAACATAGGACTCCCACAATTCGCTTCACACTTCACTCACACACTTCTTCAAATGATAAAACAATCAATAGCTCATATATATATCCACAACCAAGAATAACATCATCTACATGTCGGCTTCAATAAAATATAAAAATGAATACAAACTGTAGGCCCAAAACATAAATAATTATCAATGTGAATCAACCACCATCAGCCACAACATAGTGAGGACCCAAAATAATATCCTCGAATATGAAAGACCTTCAAAAATTATCCCTCGAAGATCCACAACATGCTACAATCACCCAGTCGACCAAGAACATGAAAAACATGAACACACAAGAGAAAATATCCATTCACGAACATACCGTCAATGCGGATGTGCAAAAGATAGAAACCTGATCTAGAAACATCCACAAGCATCATGGATCACCGGGGAGAGCATCCACAACAATTCACGTTACCATAATCACATCAAATTTTTAAAGACACCAAGCCCGGAAGCAACAAAAGCTATCGAGAACACATAGATACTCATAGCTTCGATCAAATCTTCCGTGGATCTACGAAACTTAGCGGATAGCTATATATACTCCGAGAAAACTAACCCTTTAGTCCACAATCTCGATCATCAACATCTTGGTGGCCAACATACGACAACTGTAACTTTCTTTATTAAAATTTTCTCAATATCCTCGACGCACAACCTCAAATGACATTAATTCAATAGTCAGCATCAATGACTTAACCACATATCAACAACATCAACAAAAAAAGGGATGCATATATATATATATATATATATATATATATATATATATATATATATATGAAGAGCCGTTACATTCCAGTATTGATTTCTTTAATTATTGATTATATGTTTTTGAGTTGTGATGCAAATGTATCACATGCTATTGAGGACAACAATTAATTTACAGTGGGGGAATTGTTATGTGACTTTTTCCCCAAAAGGAGAGAAATCTATGAAATAACCATTTAGAATTAAAAGGGAGATGGAAAATAAAAGATATTATGATCCTTTGGTTAAAAGAGAGATTAATAAATAATATGTATAAACACTCTTTAAAAAGGGGAAGTATAATTATTTATTTAAATAATTAATAAAAGGAAACTTTTGGGAAAGGGTGTGATGGTTTGGAACCCACCCCTTAAAGCATATATAAAGCATTTATGTGAGACTTGGAAAGGGGTAGAAAATTCAAGGAGAGAAGAGAAAAAGGAAAGAGGAACTAAAAGGGCACAAAGGGGTGAAGGTTAGGGTCATGGGTGGGCATTGAAATGTTTGGAGAAGGGGTACACTGTGTGTGCCCAACTCAGGGTATAGCGTGCACCCGAGAGTGTCCTAGCCAGGGTTGTGTTTATGCTGTGAAGGTAGGTTGGGTTCTGTGTAAGAATCAATTTCCTCTGAGGCTTTTTATGCTAGAAGAAACCTAGACCTATAACCATTCCTCTGAGTATCAGATAGCAACCTTTCTGTGACTTTCAAATAAGTATTGAGAACCATTGATTTGACAATAGTAGGAACATTGTCTATATGATTTTGGTGTTAATATGATTATTTTGTGGAGGTGTTATTACATTTATTGTGTTAATTATTTAATTGTCACATATTTATAGTTTACATTGATTATTCACATTTATTTTGAAACATTACATAATTATCTTAACTCTAATATTTATTATATTAAATCTATTGTTATTACTTAAAATAACTATTGGAGAAAAGTGACGTCACACTGCAAGCACACACAACAACCTTTGCATGGGATTACCATGACATGAAGGGGATAGACCCTGACTTGTGCATGTAGAGGATTTATATCAATGATGGTTTTAAACCCATAAGGAAACCCCAAAGGAGAATGAACCCTGCACTCAAAGACAATTAAATCAGAATTACAATTTTTTTTTGATGTGTGCTTTATCTATCCTATCTCTAAAAGTCAATGGGTGTCACCTCTAGTAATTATTCCAAAGAAAGGAGGAAAGTGGAGATTGTGTGTAGACTACCAAGAACTAAATGCTGCAACTAGAAAGGTCCACTTTCCACTCCCTTTCATTAACCAAGTACTTGATTCATTAACAGGCAAGAAGTACTTTTCCTTTCTAGATGGATTTAGTGGCTACAACCAAATAAAGATTGCCCAAAAAGATCAAGACAAGAAATTTTTTACATGCCCTTGGGGCACATATGCTTATTTTGTCCTACCATTTTGGTTGTGTAATGTACCAACCACCTTCCAGAGGGTAGTACTGAGATATTCTCAGACTTTTCACATGATTCCTTTGAAGTTTACATGGATGATTTCACTACTCATGGGAATGTATATGATGAAGCACTTGGAAATCTAGATAAGGTGCTAAAAAGTTGTCAAGAACATAACTTATCCCTGAGCCATGAAAAATGTTTCATGATGATGACATAAGGGATTGTATTAGGACATTTTGTGTCAAATGAAAGAATTCAAGTGGACCCCAACAAAATTGATGTAATCTCAACACTTCCTATGCCTCAAAGACAAAAAGATGTTAGAATTTTCCTAAGACATACTGGCTATTACAAGAGATTCATTCAAGACTTTAGCAAATTTGTAGCTCCACTATTTGTTTTACTAACCAAAGATGTAGAATTCGAGTGGACAGCTGCTTGTCAACACTCTTTTGAAGCACTCAAGGCAACATTGACCAAAACCCTTGTTTTGAGAGGACCAAATTGCACCTTACCTTTCCATATCCATATAAATGCTTCTGATTTGCTATAGGAGATGTACTTGGACAAAAGGAAGACAACAAAGAGTATGCCATATATTACATCAACAAAAATATACAAGGGGAAAAACTTAATTATACAGTGGCAGAGAAAGAGATGTTGGTAGTGGTATATGCAATAAAACAATTAGGCATTATATTATAGGATATCTAGTGTTCATACATACTAACCATACATCAATAAGGTATCTAATGAAAAAACTAGTGGTTGGTGGCAAGCTTGTCAGGTGGTTATTTTTGCTTCAAGAATTTGACATTACCATTGTGGATAAGTCAGCTAAAGAAAATGTAGTGGAAAATTTTCTATCCAAACTAACAACCAAATCTAAAGAAGATGTTGATGATTCATTCCCAAATGAGAAAATTTATTTTCTCTATCTTTGCATACGCCTTAATTTGTAGATATTGCCAACTATCTTGTAGCAGGACAAACGCCACCCCATTTCTCATCAAGAGAAAAGATAAAATTAGTTCACAAGAGTTTTCCCTACTCCTGGATAGTTGAATACTTATTTTACATAGGCCCAGACAACATAATGAGGAGTTGTATCAAAGAAGATGAAGTATATGAATATCCCCAGAGCATGCCGTGATGAACCCTATGGGGGACACTTTGCAACAAAGAGGACAACTCTTAAGATTCTCGACACTGGATACTATTGGCTAACTATTCATAAAGCTGTAGTGAAGTATACTAGGGGTTGTGATAGGTGTTAAAGAATGGGAAGGCCAACAAAATCAGATGAAATTACATTGCTACCACAATTAGCAATAGCACCATTTGACAAATGGGGATTAGAATTTATTGGCCATATATCACCAACATCAAAAAACAAAGAGTACATACTAGTATGCACATATTACCTTACAAAGTGGGTGGAGGTTAAAGCTCTACAATTTGCAAGAGATGGTAATGTGGAAAAATTTCTCTATGAGGACATATCACAAGATATGAAGTTCCAACAGAGATTGTCATAGAACAAGGACCCTAGTTTACATTAGAGCTGATCACAAAATTAGTTCAAGAGTATGAGGTCAGACATAGGAAGTCAACACCTTACCACCCATAAGCTAATGGGTAGGTTGAAGTTACAAACAAGGAAATTAAAAACTAAAATAAAGATAAATAGGGTAGGGTATCCCAAAATGGAAAGGGTAGATCCAAAGAGGGACAAAAGGTGATCCTATCTTTCTTCAAATCATTAGGAAATGAGATTCACATCAAACATTGATTATCAACCCTTAGGTGAGTCAATCCAAAATGTGAATCTACTGATTTCCCTTTTTGCTAGGATGGGGTTCTAGGTCAAGCAATACTTTGGGGAGACAAATTTGACATAATAAACAACTCTAAACCTAGATCCACAAAGTGCAATGAAGAGATTTATCATAAAACAGAAAGAAACAATAAACTTTCTAGAAAAACTGATAGTAATAAATGTTATGCACCTGTCAAAATTTGTTTTTTCTGCAACCCTAATAGGGACTCATTCGCCCTATGGAAAATGGGTCCTGGTAGACTTTCCTGAGAGACTCTAAATAAAAAACTATAGCTTGTGAACTATGAAAACCTGTTGCATCTTTGTATCCCTAACATGGACTCATTCTTCCTATGGTGAATGGGTCTTGGTAGGATTTTCTAGAAAACTCCGAATATGAATTTGAAGCTCCAAACCTACAATTCCTTCATATAACTTGAAATCTCCACTTCTGGATTTGGATCTACCAATAATTTGTAAAATAAATTTGATGTTTGTTGGTGGATAAGGGATTTGCCTCAGTCAAACCCCAATTTTGGTAATTAAACCTTGATGATAAATAGAAATATGAAACATTAAATGTGTGTGCAATCCTAACCTTAAGTGTGTCTAAAATTAAGATCTCTAATGATGCAAAGAAACCCTACTCAAGTGTGTTAGAATAGGATCCTAAAATGAAACATCAACAATGCAAAAAACCTACTTTAGGAGATCTCAAATCCCCTTAATAAGTCATAAATTTGA
>VDFB02059633.1:0-26863 GCA_007258455.2 Sequoia sempervirens | reverse complement strand
TCTGTCATTGAAAATTGTTTGAGAATGCATGAAATAGAGAAATATTTGCATTTGGCTGCAAACAAGATGAAGAAGGTGGATGAAAAGTTAAGGAACTTCACAGAGCTTGGTTTACCAGAGGCTTTTGACACAAATGAGTGATTCATTGGATGGAATGATTTTAGAAAGAAGATGGAGGATGCAAGGAAGATTGATTTGGACTAGTTTCCTCAAAACCCAGATGTGGTGACCTATTTGGATTCCATCAAACCATTGCTAACCCTAAATGAAAAATTGACTGAAGAATCCAAGACAAGTTCCAATTTGAATCATGAATTGTTAACAAATCTTCAAGTCAAACAACATTAGTTAGAGCAAATGACAATTCCAACACTTGAAGAGTGGAAGTTGCTAGAAAAGGTGATGCGGTGATTTAACTTTTGATAATATGAGTTTCCAAGTTCCAACTCAGCTCTGTGCAGAGTTGTCTTTGAGCAAGATTTTGCATTGCCAATGTCTCTATGTATTCCTTCATGTGATACAGTGATAATCAATTTAAAAGCTCAAATTCATACTTCAGTAATGTGTTGATGTTCAATTATTTGTATTATTTATTATATCATTTGAAGAAAAAGTCTAGTAGTGGTTTCAATTTCTAGATACACTTGTTATTATGTTCATTGTTGTATATGCTAATAATACTATTGTTAATATGTTATTAATCTAATAAGCATTGAGTTGAGTGATGAATCATTGAGCACATGCTCATGTTTTACTTTTAACACAATTAAAATATGAACTATAAGGTGATTTTAATTCCAGGCATCCATAATCTTAGTGAAATTGCATTACAATTCACACATCAATACTCAATCTCCATGACTACTTAGCATATCCACTAAACATTTATATGAATTCATGCCATGGATTATCTATTATTGGAATTGGAATGATGGATTTTTGGTTAGTTTCATTGCTACTAAGTTTTGGTGAAGAGAGCGGTTTTGGTGCTTTTCCTAACCTTAGTCGCTAGCCCTCAGAGTTTTATAACCTTGTCGCAGAGCTCTAAATTTTCATAACTCCCCTATTCCCCGACATGGTTGATGGTTCACTTTTTTGAGTTGCAAGTCTTTCTTGGTCATCTTTCTAGTCGGTGGGTCAGAGGTTTGGAAAAATTTGAAACTTCAGACTTTGGTTCTAAGGTTCCAAGTTTCAGCGACCACGCGACACTATGGACTTATCTTGCCTTTTAAAGGCGCCATCATTTGACATCTCATTGAATGCTATGTACGAACTAAACTTGAGTTGTCTTTTTAGGAATTTCCAAAAGCATGCTATGTACAAACTAATGTAAAATATAAAATACAATATAAAATATAAAATATCACAATTTCATGGAATACAACATAAAATATCATCAACTAGAATTTGACTTTGGAATATGATTCATGAAGTGCAATATAAAATAAAATATCATGAAGTTCAATGATTCACAATTTCATTTAATACAATATAAAATATCATCAACTACAATATGGAATAATGGAATCTGATCCTGGGATCCATGAAGTGCAATATAAATACCTAAAAGCTATAATTCTCTTGAATCTCTTCCATTTCCCAAATGGACCGAGGGTCCTCAATTTCACGTTCATCATCAGATAAAGTAAAAGAGTCATCTTGAATTTGATTCCAAGTCTGCTCTTCATTTTCTTTAGACTGTGTCTCAAATTCAACATTCATTGTGTCATTTTTGTCAATGTTAGTTGTCTGAGTCCCATTGCCACTACCAGTGCCGCCAGTACCAGCCTTTGGAATTGGAGTGTTGCACAACCCGACCCCTCTTCTTTCACATGTGGACCTCCAGATTGCGAGTACCCTTTCAAAAGGAAAATTTATGACATTATACACAGTTCCTTTCATCCTCAAACAATTTTCCAAATTCTTGTCAAGTTTGTTTCTTAACTTTGATTTCAAAAACCCCAATTTACTGAAAACTCTCTCATCCTCCACCGACCCCAATATCATTGTTTGACATAAATCAACAAGTTTGAAATATTTTGATATCGAACCACACAATATTTCACTTTGACCTAAGCTTGTCCAAACCTTTTTTATTGATCCCGGTTCAAAGGCCTTGTCCTTGCCCATGGATTTATACTAGTCCCTCATAGCTGTTGCAAAACTCCCACATTATTTTCTAAGCTTAGCTTCATCTAAAATTCCTTCTATTTTCTACTCATTGTATGTTACAATTTTTTAAAATTGTTCGATCAAGATTTTTACCTGAGCATGAAAAAATGTGGGGTTATCTTGGTTTTCCCAAAATTGAGGATACACAATACTCATGGCTTCAAGTATGTCATGTTGAGGGAATCTTTCACGAATCTTTGAGGAAATAGATTTTGCAATTTCCACAGATTTAACAATGCCTTGAAAATCTTCCCGGTTAACAGCTACTTCTCTGCTAGAGCGCCTGGCTGTCTTACATTGGTACATTTGTATCTCATATCCACGTACATAGATGCATAATTTCCCATTTGCATTAAACTGTAAATAATTATCAAGATCATTCAAATCAGTAATTTTCCACCACATGAAATAATTTGGGCCATCTTGTGTTAGATCTAGATATAGATGATCGAGGGCCAAGCATGTAAGTTTAGGTAGATTGGCATATTCATTAATATACATAGTTTTTTCTTGGGCTTTCTTCACAAGCTCGTTCATCACATCCAACATGGGGAGAAGACTAGTTAAAGTCGAGAGTGTCTCTATATCACTTAAGCTATGTAAGAGGTCAGGAGCTTTGTCTACTATGTTGCGATGCTCATACATCACTCCAATCAAAGATTGATATTCTAAAAGAACTCGTTGCATTGGTCCATGTAGGGAGATCCATTTGGTATCGACATCCTTGAGAAGCTTGTTTCCTGTTGTTTTTCCCTCAACAAAATTTTGAAATTCTGTGAAACATTTAGGACTTCGGCAAAAGTATGCATGGATCTCATGAACTAGATTTTTGACTTTTGATACTGTAGGAAACTTGCTAATAATTTTGAATGCTAAATTCATTATGTGGGCCATGTAGTGAATGCCAAGCATGTATGGTGCACAAGTAGTTTGTAACTTTGTGCAAACACCGATCCTTTGACCTTGCATCACTGCAGCTCCATTAGCTCCTACACACACCAACTTTTTCGCAATTGTCAATTCATCCATACCTGCAATTTCATTCAAAGATTTTTTGACTAGTTCAAATATATTTTGCGCTGTTGAACTATTCTTCATTTTATGAACACAGAGAAGATGAGCTTGGAAAACATGTTGTTGTACAATATACAAATGCATACAGACCCAAGAAGTATTGTCTACCGCAGTAACTTCATCTAAAGATAATGCAATGAAATTTGACTCTTTTACTTTATCCTTTAAATCTTCCTTTTCCACTGCAGCAAGACAGTTTTCCCAATCCCATCCAGCGTTTACTGACCAATGTGACAAGGGATAGTGAGGAACATTCAAATAAGATAATAAACTAGAATATTCTAGGTAGTCTATCATAGGATGCCCACTGGACAAAATATGAAAAACAACACTCATCTGAATAGTTTTTGATAGATTTGCTCCTTCCATTGCTTTTCCAAATTGATCCTCAAGTGTACCTTTACATGTAGCAATGTTCGCCATTCTTTTTTCATGCTCTTCATAATCTGCGACATACTTAACATGAAGAAATTCTTCCTTTGATTTCCATCGTACGACTGATTCTTCCTTTCCATCTATGATTTATTTTTCATAAACTTTACCGATATGCTTTTCTATAGTGTCAATCTTTAGTTGCAACGTCTTGGATCTTCCACATTTCCAACTACAAATCTTACATTTGGCCAATGTTTCCTTTTCAATATCGTTTGCATTGCCAATCCCCATTGGTACCATGAATGGGTATTTTGACAACCAACCAAGTTGAAAACTCCTTGTCATTTCCCACTCGTGCCCCCTTTTTGGTTTATTTTTCATTTTCTTGCTACCAACATCATCTTCCTCATCGAAGTCAATTATCTCATTCTAGCTAATCGGGCCCAAGGTATCGCGGAACATCTTATGAGGTATTGCTATCCTAATTTGATACATTTTGATTTAAATCAATGACAATCTCAACTTGACCTTCCGGTGGTGGTGAGGTATTGGGAATGCTAACAATATGTGGTGGAATAGTTGATGATGTAGCTCCATCTTGACCTAATGGATCAAAAGCTTTGGAAATTCCAAAGTAGGAATGTATGATACGTCTAAGTTTTGGGTGTTTTGATGGCCTCCCAATCTCTTCACCACCTTGAGGAGCCTAAGGAGTGGTAGGAGTCTCTTCCTGCCACCCTAAGGGCACGAGGGTGTGGGGAGTCCTCTTCACCACCTGTGGAGCTATAGGAGTCTGAGGTGGGGGAGTCACCCACCACCTTGAGGGCTTGAAGGAGTCTAAGAGTGGTAGGAGTCCTCTTCACCACCTTGAGGGGAGTGGCGGAGCCTTACCACCACTGAGGGCGAGAGAGTCGAGAGGCAGGAATCTCTTCCTGCACCACGAGGGAGTGGCGGGAGACTTATATTAGCTGCTCGAGTCATTGACATATTGAGATCTCGTTTGCTTCGACATATTCATCTCTCACTTCAGGTAGTGAGATAAAATGTCTTCTTGTTTAAGGACATAGAATAATAATATAGATCCATTACCTATAGGTATCTATCTTTAGTGACAGAATGGAAGCGAGATAAAGAAAGCTTGGCCATTATAACTAATAACACTATGATGATCCTCCACCTTTGAAGAGTCCGGTTTGGCTTTGTGACTTGAATAAATGACACTTTTCGATTGTGGTACGTTCAGGATGGATTTAATAATAAATCACATATCCAAATTCAATACCATGGAATACAATACTCGAATTTTTTGGCTTTTCCTAAGCGATTAAGCTTCGATTCAGGGTTCATATAACCTTATGGCAGAGTTTCAGTGCACCATAACTCATTGATTCTGACTTGGTTGATGGTTCACTTTGTTGGAGTTGCGAATGCTGGCGGTAAAATCTTTCTATTGATTAGGGCGGGTTTCAAAAACTTTGTGACTTCAGAGTTTGGATTCTAACTTCTAAAGGTTCACTTTGTTAAGGCAGGGAATGAAAGAGATAAAGAAAACTTATTATTATAACACTATGAAGAAATTATCACTCACCTTTAAGTCTTCGTTTTCAGCTTTCGTTGACTTCCAAATCAAGAAGTAGAACCTTAGAACTGAACAAAATGTGTAAGAATAAATGACACTTTCGATTGTACATTTGTCTCGTCGATTCCATATTTGGTAATTCCGGGATTTTTAAATGGTATATTAAAAATTTGGCCGAATCAAAACATACCTGACTGATACGTTGTGGTGCCGAAGCGAATATTATAAAATGCTCAATTTATTTTTTAATGTTATTGGCGAAATAGGTCCTCATAAGCAACTATTTATAAATTTTAATTGGCGAATTGAGTCTTCACAAGCAACTATTTGTAAATTTTAATTGGCGAAATGGGTCTTGATACAATGTCGTTTTAATAGTATTGGTGAATATGTAGGTGTTTTTTATTAAATGCTTCCGGGATTTAGGCGAAAATATTAGTCAGTCCTTGTGAAACACATAGTTTGACAATGGCGAATTTGTTGCTTAAATATTTTCTTAAAAAAACTCGTTGGCCGAATGGACGTACATTGGACCTATACTTAAATGGAAATCCGGTGATTGGACACCATTGGGAATGAAGGAATTCATGCAAATTTGGGCTTGGTGAGTTCACCAAATTCACCCGATTGGCAAGATTCGCACTAGGTACCTAAGTTGTACTACTTATAGTATGTCTTAAATTTTATTTACTTTGGTATGCTTTCTCATGTATATTTGAAAGAAAAACCAAAGTGGGGGTGAAATGTAAGGGTGAAAAGTGCATCCCTTACACTTTTCCCCTTTTGTATTACCCTTTTGTGTGTGTTTCCTATGTGCATTGTTGTAGCACATGATTTTTTGTTGATTTGGAATTGCCATTAGCATCATACTCTAAATTACATTTAAAAAATAACTTATCCTTGCTTAAAATAATTACAACTCTCATATCACATCTTCCTTTGCCAAGTTGAAAACCACATGTGCAACCTTGACCTAGTTTTGAGCTATAAGTGTGGCTTTGAACCACTTTTTCCATTTTAAAAAATCATTGTGGCTTGATGCTAACTCAATATTAACTAGGATTTTTGTTATTCCATGCCAAAAAAATTAAATTGTGTGTCTAAGACATGTATAAAATGCCATCACCCTTAGGTCATTTCAATCATCCTTTGATCTCACAACTTTGCAATACCCATTATCAAAATGGTCACCCATCATTCATTACTATATCTTTTGTATCATTTATATCAACCCTCTCATCAATAGATGTTAAAATTATAGTTCTCACACTAGTCATTTCAACACTTTCATTACATCAAGTTATAAGCTCATAACATTATCATAACTACATCCTTGCCAACCATTTACACATTTATTGCATACACAACTTGACATGTCTCAAAATTTCTATACAATCATGGAATTGATTAACAAAGCTTGAATAAGACAAAAGGTGGGAAGCTAATCACCTTCCTTTCATAGTAGACTAAGTTCTAATGGTGTTCTTCAAAATCACAAAAATATTCTCTTTCTAGGTAGTACACACGATTTTTTATTGTATGTAACTAAGATATGAAGACCATAAATTTAGGGATGCATAAGAAGTTCATGGCTAGAAATTTCAAGTGAGAACTATAAATTCGGGGATTAAGGCCGTAGGTGTGAAATTGAGCTAGGTTTGGGGATAATAATATATTTCATTGAGCATAATCATCTCAATTTATTTGTCTAAGATCTTGTAGCAAATATTAGGTAACAATCTTCTATCACAATATTTCTCCTTTTCTCTAGCTTCAACGAACATATTTACTTTGTTATTCTATTTATACTTAGTATATGATTAAGTTTACACTTCTATTTACTAAGCTCTCTTATCCAAGGTAATTTATTCATACTACTTTATTGCATTTACTTACCTTAAAAATATTACATATGGTGGTTTTATTTCTCCATAGGAATATAAACAAGAGGGAAAGTAGCACAAGTTAAAAACAAAAATCTAGGGGTAGTAGTAGGTCCCAAGTAATTGCCTAGCTATTTTTTTAGTAGGCTTTGCTAAAAAAATTAATTAATTTTTTGCGAACAAGTGGTTCCATGATTTTTTCTTCTTATTTTAAGCAAATTATAATTTTTCTTATTTTTAAATTTTAGAGAAAACAAAAAAATCAAATGTAGAAAGATACACAAGATAAATTGTGTAATTCCATGACAAATTTGTGATTTAGTAGTACCTACTCCAACTCCCTTTCCATCCATAATTGAAATTTTAAATCCCAAACTATAGTTGCACTCCACTCTTTTAAATAAAATATCAAATTAGACATTGTTGTAATGGTAATATTTACATATCCATACAATTTTCCATTAAGTTTTGTGTGTATTTTGATGAAATGTCTTGATACACATACATATTGACAAATGACACAATCTTATGTGAAGTTGGGCTCAATTCCCTAGCATTTACCTATCCCTACACACATAACTCCACATATTTAGCCCCTACCTTATCCTTATAGACACAAACTCCAATACATTCATCTTATCTAGTCATTTCTTACACTTATGCAAACACTTACCAAGATAGAGTTGTTAGCCACTTAGATTCAACCATTTTCCCACCTATGATCATTTTTGTAGTTTTGGGGTTGATTCCATGGTTGTGGAATTAACCCCTACCTTTCTAAAATTTCAATTCAAAATTTGTTCGATTAGGCATCCTTTTCCTACCCTAAGCCAACTAAGTACAAATGTTGCAAAATTTTGTGCTATGTGCTAGTATTTAAGGACATTAATCAACATTCATTTACCATATCTTTCATCACCCAAACATCATCTCTCATCTTAGAGAATTAGAGGAGTAATTAAGAGGGGGAAAATGGACTCGGTGCACTAAAAATAGTAACAAATATGTACACATATTTATGGTGGTTTATTAAGGAGAAAAAATCTCATTGTAACATAATGGTAGCCCTTCCAAGCTATTTATAAATACACTAATCCTCATATATCATAGAAGAGTAAAAATATGAAGGTCAACTAGATGAACAACATAGTAGAGATAAATACTATGTAGGGTCAAATAGGAACTTGAAGGATGAATTCATAGTTGAGAACAAGACCCAAACCTACATATTTGATCCTAGAAAAAGCACATATCCATCATAGAATCTAGGACATTTCATTGATAGCGAGATCACATTTTCATATCAATATTAGATATAATCCAAAATCTTCATTAAAGAGACACATTCTTTGGTCATAAAACCAAGTAATATAATACGTGCAACTATCTAATTGATTATTCTTAGCAATCATTATTTAATCTAGATTGGTTTGTACTATTTATTTGCATTTACTTTATTAACCTACATTAACTTTAAAGAAAGTTATTTTCCTTTACAATTGTATCAGTTTAAAAAATTCAACAAACTACTTAAATTTAAAAAATTATTATGGGTGAGATCATCCTAATGGGTAAGATACCCCCTCCCTAAATATTGGTGTTGCCTTTGCAACATAATTATTATTGTTCTTATTTTTCATGACGTTGAACTAATAATTTAACTATTATTTCTTTGACGGGGTTGTGCTATTGTTATATTGTAATTTTTTATTTTTTTTTGAATTCATATAGTTATTTTGTTCCTAACTTTATCAATTTAACTTTGAGACATTATCTATACTCTTTTTTTTTTTTTTGATAACCAGGGTATCCCCGCTACTCAGCCCAACGCGTTCCTTTTACAGGGCGAGCAAAGGCGAGACTAGTCCACTAGGGATGCACCAAATCTCTCCCCGAGCCATATGCATTGGGTGAAAACCAAGCCTCAAAGTCAAACCCAAGACATTGGGGAGCAAACCCAAGGCTCAAACCAACTTTGCTACCCGTGCAGACTATTTATCTTTACTCCATTTAACTATATACTTTAACTTGATTTTAATATATAATCTTTTCACTACAAAATTTAAACAATAGAATTATGTTGTACTATAATAAATGTATTTAGGAGTGGTTTCCAAGTAACTGAAAAGAGAAAAACTACTCTTCTGAATTGGAATATTGCCTTTAAAAATAAAGGATAAAAGAGAAAAGGAGAAATTGCCCAACCTTCCCTCTTTTAAAAACAGGATTACACAAAATTTAGCTCTTTTTAGTTCAGACGCGAAACCCCATCGTCATTCGATCTGAATCTAAAATTTTGACACAATAACACATATATTTTGGTTGAATATCTGTAAAGGCGGAGGCTGATTTTGCGTTGGTTTTACAGGTAAGTATTTACAATTACTTTGGTTTTGATTGCAAATTTCAATGTTTAATTTTCTGTTCTTCGGTAGAATAATTCCTGTGAAACAAAGCCTTCAAACTTTCATTACTGCTGAAAATTTTAAATTATTTACATGCCAATCTGAACAAAACACTTCTATTCGGGTTTCTTAGACACAGTTTTTCTGCGTGACCTGTGTTAAGGGTTTTGCCTGGCTTCGTCTAAAAATTTCAATTTTGTTCACACATTCCTTTCTTTGTGCTGCATTTTCCCTAGATTTTGTAATTAGTCCCGGTAAATATTGATGAGGATTTGATACAAGATTTTATGTGTTAAGCGCTTTTTAGGGTTGACATCTGACACCGCCTTGACATTCTCAAATTTTCATAAATGACTTTCTTTCTCCTGCATTTACGCTAGCTTTTGGATTTCTCCTTAGTAAGGATTTGATACAGGATTTTATGTGGTAAGCTCTTTTTAGAGTTTACATCTGTCACCCGACATTTTCAAATTTTCACGAATGACTTTCTTTCTCCTGCATTTATACCAGTATCTGGATTTTATCTTCGTATGGATTTGATACAGGATTCAAATGTGCTAAGCTCTTTTTAGGATTGTTGTCTGACAATCCTCGTTAAATTTTCTATTAGTATTCGTCAATTCTTTCTTTCTCTTGTATCTTACCTTAGCGTTTGAACTTTGTCTTCCTAACCAGCAAAAAGTTATTGATGTGAGTTCCACTGGTTTTTTTGGTTTTTCTTTTAAACATTAATCCTTCAATGAGTTCAACTTCTGCAACTGCGGAGTCTTAATCGGTTTAATGTGGTGAACTGTTTACAGGGTTTGTAACTTTCTTCCTACCTTCCTCCATAAATCTTTAAGTTTAAGAAACATTTCCGCAATTTCTTTTTATATTGGATGGCCCCAGGGATGTTTCATATCCATGCCCATTTCCCCGAAATGCTCTCGTTACAGGGATGACTGAAATTTGTGGAACAAAGCTTTTTTGTCCTTCATATACCCTACCACTTGATAACTGTTTTGTAATTAGCCAAAAAAACTGGTACCTGATACAGGCTTTTATGTGGAAAGTTCTTTTCAGGGTTTATTTCAGCTTTGCACCTTTAAGTTAATAAATTCCTTTCTTTTCCGTGCATTTTACCTTGCTCCTCTACTTCATTGCATAATAATCGAAAAATTGATGTGGGTTATATAGGATTTTGTTTCCAATCCAAATCCATCCATGGCTTCTGTTGCTGCAAACACGGAGACCCTATCTCACGCCTTAGAGGTCAAGGACACCGAGCCTGCACAGGCAATTTCTCTTCTACATCAGATAATTGGGAGCCCCTCATCTACACCAGAGGCTCTTCGAATCAAAGAGCAGGCGATTTCCAACCTTTCTGATATTCTCACCCAGGAGAAGAGGGGTGAAGAACTTAAGAGCCTCCTCACAGTTCTACGACCTTTCTTTTTGCAAATTCCAAAGGCCAAGACTGCAAAAATTGTCAGAGGAGTACTTGATGCAATTGCAAAAATCCCAGGGTCTTCACAACTTCAGATTTCCCTTTGCAGAGAAATGGTTGAATGGACCCGTGCAGAGAAGCGTACATTCTTGAGGCAGAGGGTTGAAGCAAGGCTGGCTGCTTTGTTAATGGAAAATAAAGAGTACCAGGATGCTTTGACCCTCCTTTCTGGTCTTGTAAAGGAGGTCAGGAGGCTGGATGACAAGCTGCTGCTTGTCGATATTGATTTATTGGAAAGCAAGCTTCACTTCTCTTTGAGAAATCTTCCAAAGGCTAAGGCTGCCCTAACAGCGGCACGGACAGCTGCTAATGCTATTTATGTTCCACCTGCACAACAAGGGACTATTGATCTCCAGAGTGGGATTCTTCATGCCGAGGAGAAGGATTATAAGACAGCTTTTAGTTACTTTTTTGAGGCATTTGAGGCATTTAATGCTCTTGAGGATCCTCGTGCAGTGTTCAGTTTGAAGTATATGCTTCTGTGCAAGATCATGGTTAACCAGGCAGATGATGTTGCAGGTAGAGGAAACATTTTGAAATTTCCTTAAGACTATATGTATGTATATAAAATATTGGTGAATTTCTTCCCTCCCCCAATAAAAAGAACATTGTTTTGTAGATTAAGGTATGTATATAAAACATTGGTGAATTTGTTCTCTGCCCCCCCCCCAAAAAAAAGAACAATGTTTTATAGATTGAGGCAATCCTTCATTTGCTATTGGAAAATACTCATGGATTCCTATTAAAACATTTTTACGTATTATTATAATAGCCAATAGGAAAAGGATTGCCTTTAAAATTATCTCTGGTTGCAGGTCTCATTTCTTCAAAAGCAGGGCTAAACTACATGGGAGTGGAATTGGATGCCATGAAGGCTGTTGCAGATGCACACTCAAAGCGATCCTTGAAGGACTTTGAAGTGGCACTTAGGAGTTATCAAGCACAGCTGGAAGAAGACCCCATTGTTCACAGGCACCTGTCTTCTTTATATGATACTCTTCTGGAACAGAACCTATGTCGCTTAATTGAACCTTATTCAAAGGTTGAAATATCACATATAACAGAGCTGATTGGATTGCCAATGGATATTGTTGAGCAGAAACTGTCTAAAATGATTTTGGAGAAGAAATTTGCTGGCACTCTCGATCAAGGTGCAGGTTGCCTGATTATCTTTGATGACCCAAAGCCAGATGGCATTTTCCCTGCCACTTTGGAAACAATTTCAAATGTTAGCAAAGTTGTAGACAGTCTCTTTCAAAGGTCAGCAAAGATTATGGCTTAAGCTTATCAAGTTGTGGTGTAAGTCAAATCTCTGTGACCTATCCAATTTTTTGAAAACTATTCAAGTGGAAGAGAAGCACAAAAAATACAGGATTTCTTTAGAGTACCAAAATGTTTCATTTTAAAGTACTTATGAGTTCATCTTATTTGAAGTTTCAGCAGCAGGGCATAGATTATTTTTTAATTTTGGCTGCTTTCGGTCACAATCAGGATTGTATATCAGATTCATTTATGATTGCTCTTAAATCTAAAATGTTTGGTAGGTGAAATGAGTGCATTTTAAGCATCCTTGTCAGCCATGTAATTTTTTGCATAAAATATTGTGTTTAATTTATAAGGAACTTGCTTGTTAAATATCCAAAATTGTATCCTTTTACTGGGCTGTCTTTAAGTTGATTCTTTGAGGTTAAAAAATGGCAGGATACTTGCTGTTGATGTTTGTGTTCACGTTGAACTTTGAAAATGTGATCTGCTTGTAGTCTTTAACAATGAACCTGGCAACCTCTCAAGGACATTGCAATTTTTGGCTGCAAATCTCATCATTTCTAGCCGGTTTCAATATTTTAGTCTCTTTTTGGTCATAATTTATGGTCATGGACATGCAATATTTACCTATGACATCTAGCACACTAATTTGTATGCAAGGAAAC
The DNA here is from genome assembly GCA_007258455.2 of Sequoia sempervirens. NCBI lineage: Eukaryota > Viridiplantae > Streptophyta > Pinopsida > Cupressales > Cupressaceae > Sequoia > Sequoia sempervirens. The sequence continues at coordinate 13,958 of VDFB02059633.1, read as the reverse complement.
AAGGCTGTTATTGCCTATAAACTTATAAAGCAAACCTTTCTACTGAAGAGATGACACTAATGACCAAGTTCTCTATTTTCGAATACAGCATCAGATAACTTTGCTACGCAATCACTTTTTTGATCATTCTGAAGAATTTTTAGAATTGAATGCTGGAATTCTAATTCTAGTTAACTTATCTTGTGCGTGCATCCTGGTTTTCTTTATCATATTTATCTCATTTCTTGTCATTTACCTATTTTTTTCATTTCTTGGTTTTCCAATTCTTGCTTTTATAAGTTTTTTAAAACATACGGCTTGATTAAGGCCAATGATGAATGTTGGTTATTGAATCTATTTGAATCTATTCCAGCATAATGAGGGATAATGAACAATTAATCAGGAATATTTAACGGGCTTTATTTCTGTTAAAGCTAAATTATGGGGTACAAGACTTGATTAGAGCTTGGTAAAGAGGCATCAATTTATGTGGTGATTTGAACACATGTCCTTTCCTATGTTGTTTTGGACACATGTCCTATCCAGACATGTGTTGTCCTCAAACCGGCCTAATCTGCAAATGTTGCCCCGTGAAGGCTTTTTGTACTTTCCTTGATAGAGAACCCTCCATTTCATCTCAGTGGGTTTGATCTTCTTGGACATCTTATGTACCTTGTTGTTTCAGTGGTGGTCTGATTGTTTATATCTATGTCATGGTCATTTAAGGGGCAGACTTATAAGTTCGTTTTACTAATAGGTATGTATGCAATGCTTTCTGTAACAATCCTGATTGTCCATTGTTTTAATCATGGATGGAGCTTCTATGCAATATATTTTTGCTATCATGTACCAGCGCCTGTTCTGGAGGTTCTTGTTCATATCTTGGTGATGTCCTATTGTTCTTGCCTTTGCTTTTGTTCACATAATTTTGTATTCTGATGAATTTCTTAAAAGGGGATTAAGCTTTTTGTTACATTTGATTCAAGGGGCATTATTTGGGTAAAAGAACTCATATCTTTTTTTGATAGTTAAACAAAGGATTTTTATTGGGGACCCTCGCCCTTGGTGAGCATCCCTATGGGCATTTAGCCTGGAGATTTGGTTATGGCCACTGTACAAAACAAATGAGAAAACTATAACCAAGTTACCAAAACAGGAAGAAATATACTAAGTGGTGAAACATCAAACAAGAGTCACAGAAATGTGAATAATTGAGAGGATGGTCACAGAAATGTGAATAATTGAGAGGATGAGAGATCGGGAGGCCTATGGATTGTCACCCTTCCCCACTTTACCATCCCAGGTTCATGATGGGCCCAACTGCCATCTCCTTGTGTATACCCACTACCTGCTGCCCATCAACCAGTACTGACTCCATCAGTGAAGGAGGGTGTGCCACTGCAGATGCTACCCTCACACTTTATCTCTAATTTGTGGACTCTTCTATTTCCTCCCTTTCTCCCGTGGCATGGTCTAATCTATGACTGCCCTACCCCTGCTCTGCTCTTACATCTTTTATTTATCTGTCCTGAAGATGTCTTTCCAATGGTGTTATGATTTAAACAGATACTAACTGATCATATCTTACTATTCTAAGATTCAGTCAATAAGTGGATTAGCATCTGCTTGAAAGTTATCTTTGCCACATTCTTTAAATGGACTGAAGTCTTTTGTTTCTCTCGATCGTTTCAACATAAATAACACTCTGGAGTACTTTATGATCCCTCATTCAAATTTCAGTGCAATCTTTACAAACGTTAACTCCTTGAGGATTAGTTTGATTTAGTCATTTTGTCAACGATCTTCAAAATTTTGGGGATCCCTTGCCTTTTGGCAGTTCTTATTGTCCTTTTTGGGCTTGGTGAATTTCCCTTTAGAGTGATAGAACTTTAACTTCTGTGTATCACCCATATTTGTTCTTTTCTCAAGGGAGATGATTGAAGAGATTTTATCTAATTTTAACTTTACAAACGTTAACTCCTTGAGGATTAGTTTGATTTAGTCATTTTGTCAACGATCTTCAAAATTTTGGGGATCCCTTGCCTTTTGGCAGTTCTTATTGTCCTTTTTGGGCTTGGTGAATTTCCCTTTAGAGTGATAGAACTTTAACTTCTGTGTATCACCCATATTTGTTCTTTTCTCAAGGGAGATGATTGAAGAGATTTTTAAGTTTGTGGTCTAATTTTATCTTATTGGAATTCGTAACGTTTGGGTTTCCATGTTCTGAAACACATCTTCATATTACTCAGCTGCTTTATGTCCTTTTTGTATAAGTGCATAAGTTGCTTACCGCAAGTTGTGCTTCAAATCTTGGTCACGTAGGTGTGCCTTAATAATTCTCCCTTTGCTGTTGTGCCTCTTGTGTTTGCAGGTATGCTACATCTAGTCCGTACATCAGTGCTGGTACTCTGTATGGTTGTTTGCATCAATTACTAGTTAGCTGATTACTTAATAAAACTTCTTGATTGAAGCTTATAATTAGTGAATTAGTGGTTACAAATTAAACCATAAAATTATTGCAAGCCTTTTTATTTATATATCTAATACCTAACCCTCATTGTGACATCTTTATGATTTTTTTAGTAAATGTATTTATTATTATTTTAAATTTGAGGAATAGTCATATGGAAATGGACATAAGTAATTTAGGTTTCCTGACGAGAGCTACAACTAGTTCTTCCGTGTATACTGGTGCAATGTTTGGTTGCTTGAATCAATGTTGTTGATAGCATTCAGAGTGTCAGATTGTTCTTCAAGAATCCATTGTCTTCATTTTGAGTCGTATTGAATTTGGAAAAGAAGATCCTTGTTTATATCAAGAAGGTTATGGGCCGACATACCAAGGTTTTGGAATTCCCGTGTTGCTTTTCTGAACTTCTGGATGAAGTTCAGCCAATTAGAGTTGATAGCTTGGAGAATAGCAAGAATGTTTGGAAGATCTTCAAGCTGTCGATTATTGGGAGGGACTAGATTTATGCCTTTGGGAGGCTTTGGGAGGCTTTACACCACTATTGGCTACATTGATTCCTTTGTTAGGGAAGTTATCAATGAAGCTAGTTTTGTGCTTATATTTATGCTTAGAGGTGGAGCTCATATTAAGATTAGCTTGCACATGATTGGAAGAAGGAAGGTCTTTGGGCCCTAGAGAAAAAGCATTATTGTTCTTTACAATGCTGTTATGAGGACTTATTTGATGTTCAAAATCAGAAGAGTGAGAACCGACTAGAGCATTCAAATATAAGTGCAACAATGGAGAGGTTGGTTGCTAGAGAGCTCTCCAATTGGGAGCAAGCATAATGAACATATGGACAAGACAAAAACAAATGGTGGCCCTCCACCACATAAGCAATCTAAAGTTGATCCAAAGCCAAAGGCAAAGCAGGTTGAGAGGTTCAAGTAGGAGGTTCTCTAGTGGGGTCTAAAGGGGCAGAAAGAGAAGAGCATGTCAGAGTTACACCAAAAGCTAGAGAATCAACTTCTTGAGGAGACTCCTCATCTTAAGGGAAATGGTTTGTCAAAGAATTAGGGGCATGAATGGTCAAGTGATCTTCATTGACATTCTTCCACCAAGTAGTTGTGCCCTTGCATCAAGAGAGGACAATTTGTAGTTAGGCGATTGATGACAAAGCATCATTTACATTTGAAATGGAGACCCTCACAGTCAAGCAATTGAGTCCAAGGCCTACCCCCCACCATCAAAATCACATCCTCATGAAGGGGCCTGGAGATGTCAATTTCCACTAGAATGCGAGCAAAAGTAGATTGCCCCATGCAGGAAGTGGAATCGTCAACCTTCAAGAAGTGACCAATAGAATTGCCTATGGCTTCATAACATGAAACCTCCCAAAATTGGAGAGGGAGATTCAAAAGTCTAACCCACACTAGATGCATGTTTAGAGGTTTTGTAAGAGGGTTAAAGGAAGTTGACCAAGGCTTTATGGAGAGGGAATGCCCTCCCAAGACCACAACTTATCATTGAACACCAAATCTTTGTCCTTTGATGAGGCAAAAGAAGCAATGAAGAAACCTTTTGCACAAAGGAAGAGCTCAATCTTGCCCCATACAATAGGCCTGAAGAATGCAACACATTTATGAAGGTCAAGTAGACAAGGTCAAAAATTGTAGAATCTACACATTAGTTCCCTACATTGATAAAAGTTATCATTTTCTACCACATCTTGGCCACAAACCACCATCGAGGAGGATTTGACACAAGGGATGGGTCAAATTTCCTCCCTTAAAGGGTGAGTAGAACCTCCAACACTTGCAACGTTAACAAACATCCTCCTACAATTAGTGGTTGAAGCCTTTAATCACACAAATTGGAATGACAAATGTATTGGCAAGCACTAGAGGAGGGGCACAACCTTTTGAAACCTTGATGTTATTTGTGGTAGGATATTAATGCACCATGCAGGGGTTTACAAGCAAGGAATCTAGAATAGGTGCACTTGAAATACCAGGCCCTAGGTTAGGAGTAGGGCAACCATGAGCCTACATCGTAGAGCTATATGATACACCTTGTGAAGGGCCAATGGCATAATATTATTTAGAGGATGAAGTACAACTACCTAGAGAAAGAGAGCTACCCATGGGAGGCACAGGGATCTCACCATGGACGGACAAAACAATAGTAGGTAGGATAAGTTTATTTGAATCTCCAATGGCAAGGGACAAGTGTGCTTCCATTCAACCCAACAAGAAATATTGCCTTCTACAACTTCAACGTGTTACTTGGTGACCTTGCATGTGATTTTTTTAGACTTTTTAGGTTTGGTTTTCTTTGTTTTCTCATTTTTGGGTTGTTGGTTCATGGCTGATCCACTTGAACCATTGGTTCCTTCTAAGCTCTCTTTCAAATAGGTCATGTTTGGTTGCCATGTTAATCATGCTATGCACGAAGCCAATGGAGAAAATATTCTTGTGGATCTAGTTCAACGACAACCATTTTCTTAAAAAAAGGAAAAGGCTAATGATTTTAAAATAAATAGATGCTTGCCTTGAAGCAAGGAGATTTGAACAATTATTTTTAATCCTCACTCTATAGAGTGAGCTAATGATTTAGTTTTCTTCTAGAGACATTCTCATTTGTAAGTTCATAGGGGTTAGATTTGTTGGATATTCCATCATTTACCCGTACTGTTTGTTTATTTGTTTTAGTTTGTTATTATTTGATAGCATATTTAGGATAGTATTTGTTATTTTGTTATTAATTTGTTGAACTTGTGGTTGCAAGCTGATTCACGGGATTCATCATATCTTCTTGTATAAATACATGATTTCTAATGCAATGTAATCTATTGAGTTTTATGCTCTTAATATGGTATCAAAGTGCCTGAGATTTGGGGAAAATAACTTTTGTGAGCAACGATTTGTGAGATCTTTTTGCCCTGCGATTTCCTTAAAGGTTGTGATTCCTCAAGCGACTTGCTAATTTGGAGGTCGAGCTATGCGTTGTGATCTCCATTATAGGGGTTTGATTGTATTTTGAGCAGTGTGTCCTGTGTAGGTGAAAGAGAGAGGGAGGCGTTGGGATTGAGTCTCAACGAAAAAGAATGAAAATGAAAGTTTTGGGGGATAAGTCGAAGCACTATTATCGTGCCTCTCGCCATACTGCTAAACAAACTACCATTCTCTTTCTCATTCTCCTCCACGAATCCATTATTAATTCTATGAACCTTTTGAATCTCCTCTTCACGAGTTCAATTCTCATCCAAACTATTTGCCTCTTTAACTTTATCATCTTCTCCCGCTTCATCAAGCCAATTTATAAACTCCCTTGTTGTAGCATAGTAGTCACACCTAGGCTAGCGGCAATATAAGAGCGGTAACATTTGTTATGTAGATGCACGTTCACGAGTTCAAGTTTCTCCGATTTGTTTAAGATGTATATTTTTAGAAGATCGAAGGAGGTTTTGAAGGAGCAGATATTGGGCTAGCTTGGCCTCAATGGGGCTTGTCTTGGATTTCCCAAGGGAGCTTCGATGGAGATGATGCAGGGAGGGGTTGCCAATGGTACAAACTTTGCTATAATTAATCGGTATTTGCTTTTGAAATTGTGGGCATGTGAAGTCAGTCCAAACTCGAAGTGACACAGTTGAAGATGCCGTTGGGTTGAGCTATGTTCTTGCAAAGTCATCGAATAAAAAACACACAATTCTGTGAATTCCTCATTGGCTTATGTGTTGATGTGGAGACTGGTCTCCAATTCCATATTTGTTAATGCATTTACATGGAATGTTCTTGTCATTTTTTTCTAAGCAGGAGCCAAGTGACGAATTCCAAAACTTGGACCATGACTTGGGTATGTATCGTGTTAGTTGGTTATTGGAGATGTTTATCTAAACAAGCATTTTTGCAATTCAAACTAGATATCTTGCCTCAACTACATCTGGTCTTCATTATACATTAGATGATCATTTTTTTATTTTTATTGTAAAATTTTACTAAATTTTTCTTTTTCACTACTGTTATGAAATTAGACTTAGAAAACTTCAAAATAAACCATTGCAAGATTATGTTTGGAAAATAATTTGTACATCTCACGACTCTTAAAATGTAAATCTTGTTCCCCAAGTATCCTCTCCTTTGTGGTAAAATGTTGATCTAAGTGATGAGAAATAAGACAAAATAACATCTATATTTGGCTAACACAATGGCAAACAATTCTCCAAAATTTCTACTTCTAGATTCCTAGTTGCCAGAATAACTATTCTACATGGAAAACCAAACTCAAAACTCAACTCAAGCTTGAGGAAGTTTGGCATGTGGTCAACAACACCACTACACGACATAAGACTAATGTTCATGAGCAAAGGAGATTTGATCACTGATAGAAAGGCCAAATTGATCATCATGTTTAGTGTGTCTAATGAAGTTCAACCCCTTATTCAAGACTCGTCCATAGCCAAAGATGCATGGGACAAGCTTAAGACAATATATGAGGTGAATAATCAAAATCAAATCCTAAATTTGCAAAGTCAGCTACATAGCTTGAAGATGAAGAATGGAAAACAATTGTAATCCTTTCTCAAAAGGATTGATGAGTTGAAAGCTTCACTACGAGCATTGGGTGAAACAATTGAGGATGCTATCCTAGTGCCTATTGTTCTACGAGTACTCCCTTCCAAATACAAAGTGTTTGTGACAACTTTGAATGACATAGAACAAACACCTAGTTTTGAGAAGTTAGTAAATCTCTTGTAGAAAGAAGAGTCTCTAAGTCACGAACATCATCAATAGGATCATGCTATGACCACACACCATAGAAGCAAGAAGCCTAAAAAATAATTTTGCGGGCCTCTCAAATCTTAGAAGAAGTGTTTGATTTGTGAAAGGATTGGACATGATGTGAAAATTTGTTGGTGCTTTCCTTGGCCCAAGGATCATCCAACAATAAATCACATCAAAAGAAGCCATTTCAAAGTGGCAATACATGATGGGAGTAGAATAACAAACATAAACAACATGACAATATTGTTGAAGAAAAAGAGTGTTAAAAAGGAAAGTATCAATATGTGTTTTCTACCCACACTTGACAAGATAGTTCACAATCACATTCTATTTGGTATGTGGACTCAGGTGGTACAAATCACATGACTTGACATGGTAAAGTTTCTCTTGGAGATGACACAACCTACAACATCCAAGGTATTGGTGAAATCTCCTTGTAATTTTACATACACCATTGTAAGGTCATTGAAGTCTTATATGTTCCAAGACTTCCAAAAATATTCTCTTTGTCAATCAATCCCTTGACCACAACTTGACATTTGAATTTGATAAAGTAACAAGACAAAGGTATGCCTCATTCGTGATAAGTCTAAAAGTTCAAAGATTGTTGCAAGAGCTTCTGAAATTGGTAAAATGTTTAGGCTTGATACAATTGACAATAATCAAGCCTCAATGACTAAGAATAATGATCTTGCTATTTTATGGCATCATTGATTTGGTCATTTAAGCACTAGTTATTTGCTTACTCTTAGTAAGAAAGGCATGGTAAAAGGGCTTCCCTCACTTGAGAAGTCGAGTGTTATTTGTTCTAGTTGTCTTGTTGGAAAACAATATTGAACACCCTTCCATCCCTGTGAGCATCATGCAAGCCAAACCTTTGTAGTTGGTGCATACTAATATGTGTGGACCCATGGCACCTAGTCACAATGATTTCAAGTACTTTTAGCTTATTGTTGATGATCACACAAGAAAAATATGGGTATATTGCTTGTAGACTAAAGATAAGCATTTTATAATTCAAAGAGTTTAAAACTCTCATGGAGAAAGATAGGAATCATTGTATTCATGTCCTCCACTCAGATCGAGGGGGGGTATATACCAACATAGAATTCTCCACCTACTTGAAAGAAAATGGAAATTAACGTCAAATGATTGCAACTTACACACCTCAACAAAATGGAGTTACTGAATAGAATAATCGTATCATCATGGAGTTGGTACATAGAATTTTGAAGGATTCTCACTTGGGACATGCATATTGGGTTGAAGTTGTGTATACAATGGTTTATCTTTTGAATCACACATCGACCAAAGCACTTGATGGAATCACACCATAAGAAGCCTAGACATGGTTGAAGTTTTCTATCTCATCTTTGTGTATTTGGCTGCACAACATACATGCACATTCCTAGACAACAAAGAAATAAGCTTGATGAAAAATCCATGAAATATATTCTTCTTGGTTATAGTAATGAGTCAAAGGCCTATTGACTTATGGATCCTACCACAAAGAAGATATATATCAACAATGATGTCATTTTTGATGAGAAGAGTAAGTTAATTTCACCTTGCATGTCATCGCCTGCTCTAGATAGTGCTCCTATTTTTAATTTCGATGAAAAAAGCACAACCTATGCCAAAGTTGTATACTAGTACTATTCACAATGCAAAGCTAGATAGTGTCCCAAATACTTCTACTTCAGGACCAAGGATTTGAAGCATGACTTGCAATGAGGTAAATCTAGCATTGATGAGTTCAGTAGTTGATAACTTTGAACCATCTAATGTTCAAATCACAAAATCAAAGCCTTGGAAGGATGCCATGGATGCAAAATATCAATCTCTAATGAAAAACAAGACATGGGAGTTTGTTGATCTATCACCTGGTAAGAAAGCCATTGCATATAAATGGATCTTCAAGACTAAGTATAAGGTAGATGGTAGTATAGGTAAGAATAAGGCTAGACTTGGGGTTAAGGGATATGCCCAAAAATAAGGGATTGACTATGAAGAAGCATTTTCTCCCACAACAAAGATTAAAACCATCATAATGATTTTCGCTTAAGTTGCACAATTTGGATGAAAGCTATATCAAATGGATGTAAAGAGTCCATTTCTTAGTGGAGACCTTAAGGAGGAGGTCTATATGACCCAACCAGAGGGATACATTGCACTTGGTAAAAAAAAATGGTATGCAAAATTGTTAAGTCTCTCTATGGTCTCAAAGAGGCTCCCAAAGCTTGGTATATTACTAGCACTTGCACCAGAAAGGGTGCAAGGGTTATGTCGATAAAAAAGTATATGTAAGTTAACATGCCAAGGAGGATATTCTTTATTGTTATTAATGTTGTATCCCAACTATACCATATACAAGGAATTTGAAAAATATGCTCTTTCCATATCAAGTCTCTCAGATTAATTCAACTAGACATGCCAAACACCCAATGTTACAACCAAAATAATTCAAATTAGCCTTAGCTCTAACATTGTCGATTTCCTCTAGATTACTACAAATAACTTTTTCCCATACATGTCTACCAAAGCATTTTATTAAATAGTTCACCACCTTGCTGCTATGGCTAAAAGCATAAATAGGTGCTTTCGAACAAGCTATGGATGCTTGGAAAATATCTATCAAAGCACCTTTTTTAGGATTTTAGCCATAGCAACAAGGTATGAACTGTTTGGTAAAATGCTTTGGTGACATGTATGAAAAATGTGGTAGCATAGACAAAGCAGTGAACTGTTCAAAAAAATTCCTCAAAGAAATGTGGTCTCATTGTGATGGAATGCCATGATGAATGCTATGGATGCAAATTGCTATGGATTGTCATGGAATTCCATCACCATGAGACCACATTTCTTTGAGGCATTTTTTTCAAACAGTTCACTGCCTTGTCTATGCTATTGCTTACTATTATGCATAGCTTGTTCAAAAGCACCTATTTTAGGCTTTTAGCCATTGCAGCAAGGTAGTGAATTTTTTTATAAAATGCTTTGGTAGACATGTATGAAAAATATGGTAGCATAGACAAGGTAGTGAACTGTTTGAAAAATGCCTCAAAGAAATGTGGTCTCATGGTGATGGAATGCCATGACAAGCAAATTGCTATGGATTGTCATGACATCCCTTTACCATGAGACCACATTTCTTTGAGGCATTTGTTGGAGTAAAAAAGTCATTATCTGATAATTAATTAATCATCAATAATTATTAGAGGCTTTTTACTTTAGTTCACTTAGCTAAACTTAGGAGTTAATTCTTTATCTTTAGTTTGATTCTTATTATAGAGATTAGATTAAATTTAGGACAAGTTGTCTCATTGCATGAGATGTGTACACTTGTCACTATCTTGTTAATCCACATGTAGGGTTTTCTTGTGTTTTTCTTATATAAAAATGCACATTCATTTGTAATATCAATCCAGGTTATTTGCATCAATACAATTTTCAGGTTATTGAGCACAATCTTGCTTTTGATCTTTAATTGCTTGCAGGTGTTTCATGGGAGTTGTGGATTGAATTAGTCAATTCCAACATTGTATCAAAGCCCAGATCTGCAACCCCCTATTCAAATTCTAAAGAGATCTAGCCTTGAGTTTTTATTATGGTGCATCCTAGAGCAAAATTGACCTCACCAACGCGATCAAGAGGTTGATTGCGCAAATTTTGATATATAATTTGACTATTTTTGGCTCAGGAGTAGAAAAGACAAAAAAAATGGTTCTAGAGGCTGTACGCCTCCAAAACCATAATCTGTACGATTATATTTCAAAAAAATTTAAAAAATTAAAGTTTTTAAAAGAATTTATGCACTGCAAATATAAATAGGCCGTGCCACCAAGAAAAGTGGTGGCCACCAAGCTCTACTGCTAGAAGCGGGGCTCATAGAATCTCGTCACCGACCTACTTTTAGCCCCCACAGGCATTTTTTCCTCTACAGTTGATCACATCAGTGACCTAAGGGTTCTGCCCAGCCCCCTCATGCCTTTAAGCACAAACTGCTGGTTCTTAAGGTGACCGAGTGCTTCAGATCAGCTTCGTCTCCCTTTTGCAGTCCTTGCCCCAGTCAAGTGAGTGACCAACAACCAACGCTCCAGCCCCACCTGCTAGCCTCCTGGTTTGTGATAGGACCAGGGGTTAATTTTTTTAGCCCCTAGTGCTTCCTGAGAGCCAAATTGGGCATTTTTGAGCAGTTTCGGTAAATCGAGCGTAAAACGGGCATACGATCTCTGTTGTTTGCAAACAAGATACTGTTGGAAAGGTGATTTTGAACCTGATCTAGTGGTGCAAGTAATTCTTCCAGATTTTGCTCATGTTTTATTCTACAGGCCTCTGAAGTTAGATTAGTTGTTTTCACTTTGGAGGACATAACTTTTTCCTCATTTATCGAATTTCAACAATTCAAGCGACATCAAAAATTTGATTCAGTCCTCTACATAGATATCAGGCCTATTTTTCCAGAAAGTTAGCTAGGTATTTATTATTTCAATAAGATCTCAAATCTTCCTTTTTTGTTATTTTCTTGGAAAACATGCAAAACAGGTCAAATTTTTGGGATTCAAAGGGAATTTTTTTTGCATTGAGGGGGTCTACACTACTACATCAGTTCATTACAATATTATTTCATCATGGATTCAAATTGGATCACTTTACTTACTCCATACAATTATTATAGTTGGAAATCACAAATTGAGATAAATCTGAAGAAAGCAGGGCTACACAGAGTTACCATGGGTACAAAACCTGAACCTGCATGGGCTGCTGAGAAGAGAAAGTGGTTTAATAGAAGTGATGAAGCTTTTGGTACATTATTCCAATCTATGTTTCTTTATCTTCTCTTTCATGTTGAATCTTGCACAATACTCAATTAGATCTGGAATCAATTGGAGTCCTTGTTTGGGCAACAAGATACTATGAGAGGATTTCAACTGGAGAATGAGCTTATCGGTTTGGATCCTCGAGATTTTGATAGCATTCAAAACTTCTTCTCCAAACTCAAGTCTCTCAGATTACAGTTGAAACAGTGTGGTACTAAGAAGAATGACACTCAATTGGTTCTTTCTATCCTTGCCAAGATTGGTCCTAATTATTTAGTTTTTGTTTCTACCTTCTATTCCACAAAAGTTGCACTTGGTACCATATTCACTATGCCTTCACTTGATGATTTTGCTAAATCTCTCACTCGGGAGTAGGAAAAGTTGGTACAAATGGGCTCATTGAAGTCTCCACAATCAAAGGTTCTTATTGCATCTCCAGGAACTTCATATCATAAGGATTTTAATGGTAAAGGCAAGAAACCAAAGCAAAAGGATTCCAAGTACAATGAGCAAGTCAAGGAATCAAAATCACATGAAACATCAGATTCTTCTACCTCTTCCAAGAGGGATTCTTCTACAAAAGATTGACCTAAATATGCATATTACACAAAGAAAGGACATGATGAGCATCGGTGTTATGCAAAACAAATTGATGAGTTGAAGAATCTTCTTCATAAGAACAATATTTAGTTTCCTTCATCCTCTTCTTCCATTGCATCGCCTTCACAATTAGGGTCAACCAAAATGGAATGTAGAGAAGAAAAGAAGAAAGGCCACGCTCTCCTTGCATCCATAAATCTTCAGTCCAATAGATGGCTTCTCGATTCAGGAGCCTCACATCACATGGTTGCATCTTCAGGTATGTACTCTTCAGATGAGCCTTGCTCTTTGCCACATATTTTGATGGGGACCAACACTTACATGAGTGTTACTGGGAAATGATCCATAGATGTTGATGATGGCACATTTCACAATGTACTTTGTGTCCCTTCATTGACTTCTAATCTCCTTTGCATTTATCAAATTACACATAGTGGGGTAGGTAAGACCATAGAGTTCACACCTGATTCAATGCTTATTAGAGATCTTCATACTAGAGATATTCTTGCAATTGGGACCGCAAATCATGCCTCTCGATTGTATGCTTTCTCACATTTTGCTCTAGATGAGCAAGCACCATCATTGATTGGTCCTCACTCTCATGCATCTAGAGTGGATCAGATATCTAAGGAGAGGTTTGGACTCTTGAACCTTTGTGTACTTCCATCGTCCACTTTGGTTCCTAAGACTTGTGCTGAGCTTCTTCCTCCTACACCTCCTGCATCTTCAGAGTTCAGTTCTTTTTAGCAAGATGTGTACAGTCTTTCAGTTTCAGTTTTGTGGGATGACTACTTGCCAAACATTGCAGAGTTATTCATTGAGTCTCACATTGCTGATATTGGGGACACCATTGAGGATATTCATTTCCTCCTCGATGATAGATATGGCCCACTAGTCATCACATCAGTATTTCCTTTGGAGGTTGTTCTACTTGCATCTCCCTAGTTGTTTGATTCAACTTCATTTGATTTAGACATGTGGACCTTTGATCATTCTTCCATGGCATCCATCATGAGAGAATTTCTCAGGAGAGAGTTTCTTCTTCACACACCATTGGATGTGTTTCTTCCTAAGGGGAGGAATAATGTTTTTTGTAGTTGGAACATCTTGAGAATCCTTCTTCGAGCATTCACTTATGGTAGAGGAGCTTCTACCTTATGGGGGGGGATTCGTTGTTGCATCCTTTCTCTCCTATGGGGATGATCTTGTTTGTACTTATGTGACCGAAGTAGAACTTGGGGGGAATTTTGAGTCCTACTTTTCTTAGTCACATGTATGATTTCATTTTTTTTTTCTCTTTTTTGGAGAGGAGTTTTTCCCATGAGG
>VDFB02059632.1:0-66763 GCA_007258455.2 Sequoia sempervirens | reverse complement strand
GCTGCCATGGGATGAGAGAAAACTCATCCCCGTACTCTTCCATCCCTTCTAGTACAAATTGCCAAACCATAGCTCCAGCTCCAGCTCCGCCTTCCTTTGCTGACTCATATATCTTATCATACATTGTCTTCAATAAGAGATCTCGGTGGCTTGCTTCATAGTCTTTACATAGTGACGACAATCCAAACTCTGTGAAAAGCACCGGCTTCTTCAGGACTTGCTCTCCATCCTGAATATGGGATTTCACCCATTTAGAAAAATATCTAAGTTTGCCGTCAAGTTCCTTATCTGGAACCCTGCATCAATACCACAGAACTTTATTTCAGCTGCAAAATAAAAAGTGAAGTCACTTAAAGTGAACAGAAGAAGGCATAAAATAGAAAATGCTAAACTCGATTTCCCCCTTTGACTAAAACTTTCAAACCACGATAAATATCTCATAAATACGCACCAGCTATCAGGATAAGCATGGACTGATGCAAAGTCAATAGCCTCGATAGCTGAATTGTGCATGAAATCAACACCAAGTGCCTGCGCCCAATCTCCTGGGTTCACTTCAAACTTTTCTGGAGTTGTTGGCCCATAGAAACCTTCATGCCCAACAGTTAGAAGGTGATTACCATCAATTGACTTCAAAAACTGTGCCATGTCTGTAATCCATGCCTGCAGTTGGGGACAAAAATCCCGAGATGATGACATAAAGCAGAAATAGTTTACATCCTCCAATGTTTAGAATATGAATATCATAAACCTATATAGAATTTACCATCTGGCAATGAATAACTATTTCAAATTGAATCAATCATTGAAACACTGAATGACTTTCTATGCAGTATGGTTATGCTCCATGGAAGCTAATTGAATTCAATTAGATAGGTCCTTCCAAATCTGAAGTTTTAAAAATCTGTTAAGGCATACCTGGAGAGTCTGTCCAGACACGTCTGAACGACAACGAGGTTCATTCATAAGCTCCCATGCAAATATAGCAGGTTCATCTCGGTACTGAACTCCACTGAGACTGTTTTTCCTTGTCAAAATTCTCTGTAACAACATTGAAAACTAGATTGAATTTGGTGGACAGCAAATTTCTCTCAAATATTGTGTTTCTTACAATAGCTAAAGACTCTCTTCGGAAAGGTAATAGCTAAATTTCATCCAAAAACAAATCATGGGAAACAGCCTGTCACTTCAATGTTGGAAATAAGTAAGCCCTACCAAGATGTCAAGGATATACAGAAAAGAGGCAAATAATCAATGGCACTACACAAGCAAAATTTCTCTACAATATGTGCTTAAGATATGAAAAAGTCAATAATAAGTCTGATTCAAGGAAAAGGGGTATCAAAACATAAACTGAAGAACTGAAGAATTTACCTTTATTAGCAACCACTAGAAGAGCCAATGTAATAAATGAAAATAACATTACCCCCTTTCAATGATAACCAAAATAAACCATAAATCAAATATACTCTATCGGAAAGAAGGTCTTGAAATCCTAAGCTGTTAGAATTTATGTGCAGCCACACTATGAAGAGCAATGCTGAAAAAAAGAAATGTAAGGTATCATCTTAAAGTCAAGCTGGACTTCTACAACTATAATAGAAATAGCAAGGACACGTCTCATTAATTCTAGACTCTAGTTCACTATGCTCAATTTATGTATAAGTATGACAAGAATCCCAAGAGACTGGCAACACTTCGTTGTCAGGGAAGGGAGATTCGGTCAATTGATAAATTCTCTGTCAGACCAGTTCATATGCTAGAGAGACCACCCTTGCTAAGCACGTCCACAGAGGCTAAAAATTGGAAGATAGTCATTCCATCTCAACATCTGTTACAGCCCAAGATCCTTGACAAAACAAAATATAAGACATGGCATTGAATTTAATGGAATGTCTTGTGAAACTTAGTGAGCCACCTTGTGGTACCATAGTGCATTAAAAGGAAATATTAAGTTAAAATTCAATGCCATTTCATGGAACAGAACCATAAGAAGGAATATGTATATTTTTCTCACAACATATGAGATGACCAGATGGTTGAACTATGAAATAATAATTACAAATTCAACCCCAAAAATTCTGGTTTCACACTGACCTGTTCTAATTTTTCCAAACAGCCATATGGCAGCCAAAGTGTAGTACGCTCATTTTTACCTTTCATCATCATACTTTGCACAATTTTCCTAGACATCTGCCCCTATTTCAGGATCAATTCTACCTGGAAATAAGATCAAGCCAGTTGACTTTTACAATGAAGTTATTACTAGAGATGCACAACAATCTGTTTACACTTTCATAATCTTTGTGTGAATGTCTTTCCTTGGCAAGATTACATGGATGTGTGCATATATAGGAGCATTGAACACCCAAAGTGGACTACCAAAGCTCAGGTGCTAGAATTCAGGGATATGCAGGGTGCAGAGTCTCAAAACTTGGGGACCTTGTAACCTTGTAAACTGAAGATCGAAACATTGAAACATCAAACTCTAAAGTGATATCCACCCTGCTCTAGGCTTGTGCATGTAGTTTATGTATATATAGAAATAGGCAAAAACTGTATTTTTACAAAAGGTGCCAAAATATGCCTATTTATCTTAGACACCTGTACTTATTTGAGGCAACTGGCTTACACAAGGAACTTGTAGAGATGCACAACAGCTATTTACACCTTCATTATCTTTGTGTGTGCCTCTCTCTTTGTCAAGAATACAGGGGTGTGTGCATGCATAGGGACATGTAACACAGTGTCAATCTCCCAAAACTTTGGTGCTAAGGCTCAGAGCTATGCAGGATGCAGAGCCCCAAAACTTAACCTTGTAAATTTAAGAACCAAGTATTAAAACATCAAACTTTAAAGTTCTATGCACCCTGCTCTAGACTTGGGCATGTAGTTTACTTACATATAGATATAGACCAAAACTCTATTTCTAGAAAAGACAAAAGATGCCAAGAGATGCTTATTTATCTTAGAGTTTATGAGGGCAAGTGGATTGACAAGATCCAATTATGTAATCAAGGATGTTTTGTATGGTGTAGAAGAACGTGTGGAGCATAGTACATCATGAAATGGGATGGAATTGTTTAAGGAAGACAATTATGGCCCTCATTAATGCTATTCTATATATTTTGCAAGTGAAATAAAAATTATCTGGTGATATATCAGTAGGAATCCACACCATTATAGAGAAATAAAGTTGAATAGCAATAGCAAAGCAGATGCAAAATGATTAGAACCTTCTAGGGGAAACCTTCTAATAAACAAAAAGAAATAATTAGGTCCTTTTGTGCTAAATGGCCCACCTTTCCTTGTAATTATTACCAACATACATGAGGGAAAATGTCATTATTGTAATTATTAATCATGAAGGCACCTTGAGATGACTAAAAACACACAAACCAAATCCACTGAAAATTAAAATTCTAAACTTAAAAACATATATAAATTCCAAATGATAACCTAATCCCTACTTATAAAACAAAAAAATAGGTTAGATGAACCAAGAAGCACCTACTTAGGCTGATTGATTAAGAGAAAACTAAGAACTATTAGAAGAGTACTCAAATGTTATGTGCATCACAAGTCCTCTACTCCATAAGCAATCATACATAATGACATATGTCAGACTAGGAGTGTAACATGCCCTTCCCCTTCAAAAAAGTGTTGCCATTGACGCTTGATATTTGTGGATGCCTTTGCAGGAGTTGTTCTTCCTCCCTAGTACTATCTTCAATTCATAGGATCTCTCATTAATGAGGAACTCTCATAATTCCATCACTTGAAAGATCCCTTACCAATTCTACCCTAAATTTTTCAGTTTTGCCCTCTTGCCATAATGTCAAACAGTTGTTTTGCATGGTCTGATTTGGTTTTGCTGATTGTTTGTTTGAGTTTCATTGCTTGTTTTTTCATTGCAAAATCATAGAGGAAAGCATAGAAATGAAGAGAACTATTGCATAAGTGAAAGACAACAATTGCAACTCAATAGAACCCCTTTTTTTCAACTATATCAGATCTGATTACAAGTTTCAGAGGTTTGATATACATTATATCAGACCATAACAACAGTCTAAAACCCTTATATAATGCAATATTTGACTACCCAAAATGATAAACACATACCCAGATGTATAGCTCCAATTGTAGCTTGATTATTGAAGTCAAATCATGAATCATTTTGCTATTACAACTTCAAACAGTATGGCTGAGTATGATGACGAAATAAGTGTTGTAGAGGATCACCAATAGGCTGGAAATAATGATAGAAATCAGGAACATCAACCTTTTACCAAACCCTAGGTGCCTCCCAAAATACCCAATAAGCAGCCTTGATCAAAACTCCACGAATAAGGTACCAAATCGAAGATAAATTGTTGCCATGGAAGAATATGCAATAAAATCAAATACCCATGTGCCTTAGCTTCCATAAACTATCAAAATATGCAATTATTTTTCTGATAACTCCCTGCTGCAATCAATTCTAAGTGCAAATTAACTTGAAATGAAGACCAATGATGCCCAAATGGAAACCTAGAGTAGATTTCCCTGTTCTGTGAACTGGGTTTTTGTCCAATCCATTATC
The DNA here is from genome assembly GCA_007258455.2 of Sequoia sempervirens. Taxonomy (NCBI): domain Eukaryota; kingdom Viridiplantae; phylum Streptophyta; class Pinopsida; order Cupressales; family Cupressaceae; genus Sequoia; species Sequoia sempervirens. Next base: position 62,181 of record VDFB02059632.1, on the reverse strand, counting down.
CTCCAAGGGATTCCGTCCTCAGAAGACCTATATGCTGCTAAAACCCTCTTCCAAGAGCTCAAACCTGCAATTGCTTTTGTAAAAATGAAAATAGAATGCTCAAAAAGGAGCCCAACACATTGCTTTATAACCTCTCATGGAATTTTTTTATAAAAATAATAAAATAATCATCCTTGAGGGTCTTTCCTCATCAAAAGAAAGGGCCACTTTTTAAAAACAACTTGAGTTGCTAGGATGGGGCACTTTTCACTATTTCACCTTATGATTTTCAGTTACTATTCACCTTTTACTATTCCATTAAAGAAAACCTTAATATTTTCACTTTAACCCTGGATTCATCAACTGAACTCCAAATTGAAAAGCTCATAAGGCTCCCAGCTAAACTCCACAGCCCTCAACTGGGTCCCCTAACCATTATGTTGACCTACGGGAACCCTAATAGTAGGCCAACCTCTGCTATAGGCTGAGCTGTCTAAGGAAGGGACATTACATCACTACAGTCATTGATCAATCACTACCTTAGGTTCCAAGATAGTTTTTCCTTATTCATACAACTCTGGAAGCTCTCTACAATGGAATCTATTGTTGATGACTTTCTTCAAGTGCAATAAATGGAAGATTATAGAGACCCATGAGGAGGGCATAGCTCTAACTTGTAAAATATTCTTCCAATCCTATTAAGTACTTTATGGGGCCCATGTAATTTACATGCAATTGTGTTACCTTTCTACTGTTTGAGAAACATACTTTTGTTTGACTGGATCCTGAGAAGACCCAAACTCTAATCTACGAGTACCCCACTTCTATGTTGATTTACCTATTGTTTCATCTCGTTTTCACCATGATCAAACTCTTTTCGAGAACAATCTATTGGTGTTATGTATGGTCTTGTACTGCTCAAACCTTTAAATGACTCTAGAGATAGGATACAATGTTTGATGTATGAGATTTAGCCTCTTTCCATCCGTCTACCAAAGAAAACCATTTGACTTACAAGATTGTTTATCAGCCGCAAAGCAATGGAGCTACCCTTTAAGGTGTTTGTTCACAATATTTGTCTTTTTCTTGGACTGAGGATGATATGAACAACTGTGGATAAATTTTGTACCAAGAATCAAAAAATAAGTTCTTCCCAAAAATTGTTAATTAAAACAGAATTTGTTTCATTTACAAGTTTTGGATTTCTGTGGCATTTCTAGGCATGCTCCATAAAAATTACTGCCACCGTGCAAGTTAAAAAGAGAATATCTTGACTACATAATGAGAATATTTAGTGAGTTGACAACCACTATGAGAATAACACTAAAAAACCTTTTGATTTAGAAGGCCCTTGATAAAGCCAATGGCTACTTAATTCCAATGCTGATTAGTAAACCCTCCAAAATAAATTTTTTGTGACTGAACAATTTCTCACTTATTCTTTTAAAGAACGAAACGTTCAACCATAAATTTTTGCACTACTCTCTTCAAATCCTTCACAAAAGAAATCTCACTTTACTTTACACTATGAAAAGTTTTGAGAAACCATGAGTGGCTTCCTTTCAAAAAGAAAGCATTTTTTATAGGATTTGATTTTCAAATATGAGATCTAATAAAGGTACAGTTTGTCCATTTAACATAGTAAATCCCCTCTCCAAGTAAACTTGTATGACGCATTTCGTCATCTTGTAACTTGTGGATGATTTTTTGGGTAGTTAAATATCACTGCCATTCCAGATGTGCAGCCTCAAATCAGTCAGGTTTATAAAGGAGAGATCACAAAGAGGAGGTTCTTCCTCTTTCCTAGGAAGTCCATCTATGGCTACATTCCCCTTTCCATTCCTATATGTGATTTCAAAATCATAACTCAACATCCTCACTCCACTTTTCTAGTTCCTTCAAAGATAACTGATGCTTCAAAAAATATTGGAGGCTTTGATGATCAGTCTTAACTTTGAAATCCTACCCAAGAGATATTTGCACCTTTGATTGAGTACATAAAGAATGGCCTACATCTTGTTTTCATATTTTGGTCCAGCCAAGCTCTTCCCCTTCAATCACTTGATTCCAAATGCAAGAGGGAAGCCTTCATGCATCAATACAACTCCAGTGCAATACCTTAAGATATCACACTCAACAATAGAAAATCTACAAGCCTCTTTGAGTTGCTCATAATAGCAAGCTGCAGCATGAGATCATGCAAGTGAGTTCTTCAATATGATCACCAAATATTTTTTAGTACAAGAATAGTTCCAAACAAATTGGTGGTAATAATTCTAGGTTAAGAACCCCTCAAAGGTCCTTGGTGTTCTTTGGCATGGGCCACTCTGCTACTGTCATTATTTGTTACAGGTTCCCTTTGACTCCTCTACAAGAAACCACATGACCTAGAAACTCCAGCTCATACACCCCAAAAAATAAATTTGGATACCTTTCTATGTCTAATCTGTGTCAAAGATGTCCCTCCCATGTTTTGTTGTAAATTATAAGTGTTGATTAGGTGGTTTGGACTTCTATAAGTTGCCCTCAATCCAAATTCATAGCAGGAAATTCTAAAACAAGTTTCTAAACCAAAAACAACCTCTGAAGTAGGTTGGCTCCTGTATCTTAACACTATTAATTATGAACTTGCAATGGCAAAGGGTTAGAAATCTATACTAAAACATTAAATAAAGGGGGTGATGCACCAAGATAGTAGATCAATAATCCTCCCAATGGAATGAAATAACATAAAACATTAAGTAATGTACATCTGATATCAAAATGGATACGATGCATCTGTATGCAAAAGGCAAGGACTTAAGACTACAAAAGATTAGCATGCACACATAATCTTAGACAAGTGTAGATAGAGCAATCATGAGATCTTCAATTAAATGCTTCAAAGCATACACAATCACATGGGGCCTTGAAAGCCAAGCACTATAAGATTGCAAAACAAAAATGCAAGGCTAGGGCTCTATTGGAATTCTAAAGAGTTAGAAAAAATTTAAAGACCAAAGATTATACAAGAGCTAACTACTCATAAAAATTAAAAATAAAAGGGCAATGGAATGAATATGAAACATGCACTCATCCAAACCACAAAAACTCATGTTTATGTGGGCACTAATCTCATTGGATCATCTTCATATATGTCAAATCAATGGACGATCCTTCTCCATTCATAACTATGTATTGCTTGGGCTCCAAGCCAATCTTCCAAAATCATTATGGTTGATAATATTTGTTCAGGCATGAAATGGCACGAACATTCAAGGTTGGAGGCCTATTGACTATAATGATTCCAAAGGTACCTATCTTATCTAAATCTTATAGGGGCCCAATTTAGAACAAGAAATGAGCATTATTCCAAAGAGAATCCTCAACCTTCACTTTTCCTCCAGGTCATATGAGAGGCCACCATGCAGCATAATTATGTGCTCCACATCTGTTTGGTTTGACTATTGCTCGAGGCATTCAATGATTGGATTATAGTTGGCGAATTGATGGAAATCGCAAGTTTGGGAGGTTGTTGGACCTCAAAGTCCTTTGAATCAGCACAGATGTGCCACATGTCTACCACTTTTCATTTAGTGGTTTTTCCTTCACTTGAAGTGTTTGGATCCCATAAATTATCTTCTTGAGGGGTGCTCCACATAGAACCCCAAGAGCAATTCTCTCTATTTCTACACCATCCAATCAAAAGAAGGAACAATTGTGGGGGCAAATTTGTGAGGTGTCAAACTTCTCCATTTTCTTGAACCTCTATCCATTGAACACGTGTTTGGGGCATTCTACTCACTTTGTAACTTAGGCGCAAAGCACAACATCTTTAGGAACCATGAACCAATAGATTGATCAAGGTCGATAACGAGCACTATTTTGAGCCTTTGTTGGTGAGCTTGGACAAGGAGTCCAACAACTCTTAAAATTCAAGACAACACCATAGAATATTTGTATGGAAGCTTCGATTTTACAATGAAATGTTTTTTAACACTACATTTATGGCCACTCAATGATTCCTACTCACATGATTGAACAAATTTAGATCCTAGTTTGTTGGGAAATGGAATCCATTAATTAATGAAAGAATAGAGAAAAATAATCAACAAATAAAGGGATGGAATTAAGAAGACAATGGAGGTTCTTGCAAGGCAGCCTTCAATTTGTCTCGCCAATTTGAGTTGAGAGATTATTCTTTGCAGCCCCTAATAGCTCATTGTGACGTCAATGGTGTCTTGCTAAGAGTTCTTTGAAATGAAACTATACTAAATCAACAATAATCCTATGAGAGAAATAACGCAAGTAATAACAAATCTATACAAATTACAGCATAATAATATAGCTAAGATAACACACAATATACCTTGGAAAAACCCTTACAAGAAACACCTAGCAACAAAAGTATACTAAATGTATTAATCTTAACAAGAAGGTTAGAATACAAAATAGAGTCCAATGCTTCCAATGGAAGTTTTCACTTTGATTTTGGAGTCAATCTAGCAGCCTAAGCCAGCAATAAAATCATCATACAATCTCTTTCCCAAGCCTTCAATTATAAACTGAAGTTACCCAAAAACCACCAATGGATTCCCAAACCATGAGCCAAGTCCCGGTCCAACTAGTCCACGTTGGACCCATGTGCCTACTTCCAAGAATAACTCCTAAAATAGAACTTAACTCCCAATGAAGACCTTTGACCCCAATGACCAAGGGAGTCCAAATGTAACTCCCAAGCATTCCATGTAGAAGTATTAATTACACTTACACGCTTTTGACACACAACTATTTTGTCCAATTGAAGATGTTCTTTCTAGTCCACTATGTAACCCCCACCTTCAATGACTTCTTACAACTGTCATAAGACTAATGACGAGTGGTATAATGTGCCAACGAAGGAAATTTGAGATTCCTTATATATGTGGCAACACAATTCATGAGGACCCAACATTAAAATACCTTACAACAATTAAATAATTACTTCCTTAAGATATGGAAAGTGTAAAACACCTAGTGCTAACAACCTCCACTTGCATACATTGCAAAAGATGATAAGAAGCTCCAGCAAAGTGAACTAATTGTTGGGGGCTGAAATGCCCATAGCCATAATGTACCAACTGTAGTTCTTTGTGCTTACTAGTTTCATCGAGGCATATGCAACATTCACAAAGGTATCCATCCACTTCAATCATAACTCTCTTGTCCTCCACCATGTCATGAACAAAATGGTTTTGCACATCAACATGCTTTGTCCACATGTGAAAAGTATGGCTTTTTGCTAAGTTGATGGCAATCAAACTATCGCAATGAATTTGCACTATATCCTTACTCATCCCAATATTTGAACACAATCTCTAAAGCCAAACTACCACTTTATAGGCAAGAGTAGTTGTCATTTACTATGCCTATGCAATCAAAGAACAACCACAACATGTCTCTTGCTCATCTAACTAATCACACCACAAAATAGGTTAAAAATATAATCTTGGTAGACCCTCTAATATCCATATCTCCTTCCCAATTTGCATCAATAAATCCATGTGTATCCATTGTCCCACACACATCACATCCTCCCTAGTAGCAAATAAAATACTTTGAAGTGTTGTGACAATATTTGAAGACCCTCTTCCCTTTAGTCTAATGCTCTTTGCCTAGGCTAGACATATACCTACTTAGGACTCCCACTGTTTAGGCAATGTCCAATCTGGTGCAAACCATAATATACATTACTCTACCAATTGCACTCACATAAGGAATATGGCATGTGTCCTCAATCTTACCAGGTGTCACTGACACTGCTCAATTGAAAGAAAAAAATCCCCACAAGAATGGGTACAATTACACTCAATTATTTGCAATCCTACATCCTATTTTTTTGCAAAATAGAGTCAGCGTGCTTCCTCTAACTAATCTAAAGTTTTATATTAGCTTTATCCCTCCCAATCTCCCTTTCTACGATGGCTTTAACCCCAAAAATTTTCATATCAAACTTTCATGAAAGTTGAGAATTTAGATCCTTAATTATTTGCTTACTCTTACTAATTAACATGTTATCAACATATAAAACTATAATAGTAAATTGATCACCAATCTACTTATAATAAATATGGTGACCTGATTCAGCTCTAACAAATCCCAACTTCAAAACATATGAATCAAATTTCTAATACCACATCCTAGGTCACTATTTTAGACTATAAAGAGACTTCTTTAACCTACAAACCTTATCCTCTACTATTTACCACAAAGCGCTCTAGTTGTGCCTAGATCTCTTCCTCCAATCCATTTGCTCAACCTCAAGGTCAAGCATAGTAACAACAAATAAAAGAAATATAATGGATGTAAACTTTGCAACAAAAGAGAAGATATCACCAAAATCAATTTCCTCAACTTGAGAAAATATTTAGCAGCCAACCTTGCTTTGTATTTCTCAACCTTGCACTTTAAACTAAATTTCTTCTTGAAACCCATTTACAGCCAATAAGTTTCCTAACCTTAGGCAATTGTATCATATTACCAAGTCCAATGTTTTGTTCTTCTCCAAAGCAATCATCTCCTCATTCATAGCCTTCTTTTAGGACTTCTTGTATTTAGATTTAATCACCTCCTTTGTAGTTCAAGGCTCATCATGAATAAAAAACAAAGCAAAAATGCAACAAAAATTAGGTGGGATATACCTTTTTGGTTGCTTCCTTAGCCACATGGAGTATGGCATTCTTCTTCTTCTTCCTCCAATTCCTCTTAATCAACCGTCATATCAAGTCCATCCTAAACCTTTGGTTTGATCTCAAGGGCAATCTTCTCAATCCTCAACTCAAGATACACCACCGTTTTACATCATCACTTGGTTGCTCAACCTTTTTTACATCTTAAAACTTGATCTCTCTAAAGATAACATTTTGACTAAAAAGTATCTTTTCTATCTCAAGATTCCACCAATCACTTTGACTGATGACACATTTCTTTGCTTTGAAGTTTAGCTTGGACCTCTTGTCTTTTGGCGCATACTCATATGCTTCACAACCAAAAGTTCTAATATGCTAAAGTGAGGTACTTTTGCCCATCCAACATCCTTAGGGGTTTTGTTCACAAGAGATGAAGAGGAAGACTTGTTAAATAGATTTCAAGTTATGCTCACAATTTTTGCCCAAAATTTTGATCCAAATTGGCCATAGAGAAAGCTCCTAGCTCTCTCCATCAACATCATATTCATCATCTTTACAACTCCATTATGCTAAGGATTTATGGAATTGTATTGTGCCTCACAATCCTACATCCTTGCAAAATTTGTCAAATTCTATTGGTCAAAAGTCTCCACCATTATTCGTCCTCAAAACCTTAATTTTATTTTCTGTCTAGTTCTCCACAAGAGCTTTGAACTCTTCAAACCTATAGAAGACCTCAGATTATACCTAAGAAGAACATCCATGTTTTTTTGGAGAACCATCAATAAAAGAAACATGGTATACGGACTTTCCCAGTGAAGGTACAACAACAAGAAAATATGTCACTATGAATCAAATCCAAAATCCCTTCAGATCTAGTAGAGATGGAATAAAATTTAATAAGATTTTTCTTTCCATAGATACAATGTTCACAAAAGTTAAAATCCAAAAAACAATCAACTAGCCCCTCTACCATTCTTTTAGATATCAAGGCCCTTCTCACCAATGTGTCCCATGCATTCATGCCATAACATAGTCTTCTCAATAGGAAGCTTATAATTCCCAAAATCACAAACCTTTGAACATTTCATACAACAATAGTGCTTGCATCAAGGCAAAAAAAAGTTCTAGAGAAAACACCCTTGGCCAACACCATGTCTCCACACAAAATATTGCATCTTTCCTTGTTGAAGACTACCTACACACCCACATCATTCATTTTACTTACAAGAAACAAGTTCCTCACCAAACCAAGGATGTGCAAAATGCCAAAAAGAGACTTGATCCTTCCATCTCTGAACACAAACTTGACTCTGTCATGTCCAATAATCTTGAGAAACACGGTGTCTCCCAAGTAGACCTTTCCATCAACAATGCTCTCATAATAGAAAAACCACTCCCCATGGGGATTCATGTAGAAAGAAGATCCAAATCCAATCATCCATGCATCCTCACATGCATATGTAGTAAGGGCCACAACAAACAAATATCTAGTGTCTTCATTTGAGGCCTTTGAATCTAAATCATCATCAAACTTTCTTGGCCTTCTTCTCTTTGCAGTCCTCCTTAATGTGGCTGAATTTCCCACAATTCTAACATTTAATCTGAGATTCGTTAGGAGACTTAGATCTCCCCTTAATTGGATCTCTTATCATTCTTCTTGTTTTTGGATTTTTCCTTCGAATGACCTCCGACAACTAAAGCATCCTTAATGGATTATGATGTTTTTCACCTCATTTGTTTTGACAATAAAGCACTAACCACGTCCTCAAGTTTCAACTTAGAGACGAAATTAATGATCACCATTATAAGGTTGTCCCATGAATCTAGCAAAGAACACAAGGTTGTACACTAGTCTTCCTCATCTAGTTTTATAACTAGCTCACCACAATATTGAAGGTGTTCAAGGGCTCTGTCACAAAATCACCATAGCTCATCGTCAACGAATACAACTTCTTCTAAAGAAAAATCTTGTTGACAAAGAATTTTGTCTAATACAAGTTCCCTAATTTTTTCCAAAGGTACTTGATGGTGGTTTCTCCTAATACATTCAAGAGTAATGAAACAAAACAACACAGGCAAAAAAAACTTCTAGCTTTTCTATCAGCCACTTCCCAATTTTTTGCAATCATACCTTGGGATTTTTCACCAAAAGCTGCAATCCACAAATAGCTATCAACAAGAAGATTCTCCATCTTGAGGTTCCAAAGTTCAAAGTTATTGTTGGACTTTTCAACCTCCATTCTAGATGTCCTTGCCATTCTCCATACCCTAGAAAACAAGATCACCTACACAAAGCTCCCACTCAAACAAGGATTAACACAACAACCTCTCCTCCCATGAATCTAACAAGCTAAGCTAGCTCTAATACCAAATGAAAGGGAACTATACTAGATCGACAACAATACTATGAGAGAAACAATGCAAGTAAGAATAGATCTATACAAACTTTAACAACGTAATAGCTAAGAGAAAACATGATATACCCTAGGAAAACTCTTGTGGGAAAATCCCAGCAAGAAAAGCACTTTTGATGTATTAATCTCATAAAGAAGGTTACTATACAATATAAAGACCAATGCTTCCAAAGGAGATCTTCACTCTGATTTTGGAGTTAATCTAGCAACATAATCCTATAATAAAACCATCACACAATATTCTTCCCAAGCCTTCAATTGGTAGACCAAGGAGACCCAAGAAACCACCAATGGATTGCCTAAACCACAAGCCATACCTTGGTCCAACTAGTCCAAGTTGGACCCATGCACTCTCCTCCAAGAGTAACTCATCCCTGAATAGAATTTGACACCTAAAAACTTTGACTCCTATGACCAAGGGGGTCCAATTTAAATCCCAAGCACTCCATGTAGAAGCAATAACACTTATGCACCCTTTACACAACTATTTTAGCATGTCAGATGCTCTTTTTAGTACACTATGTACCCCTCATTTTCAATGACCTCTAAAAACTGACATAAGATAAATGACAAGTAGCATAGTGTGCCAACCAAGGAATCTTGAGATACCCTCTATATGTGGCACCTCATTTCATAAGGGCCCAACATTACAACACATTACAATTGCATACTTAGGATTTGCAAGGTGCACAACACCAAGCCCTAACATTCTTTACTTTAAATGAAATGTGGTTTATTTGCACCTCTAGGTTTGCTAATGAAGCCATCAAATATGTTTGTAATTTTCCTAGAAGACTTGTAGCCAAGTCTGAAAGAAAGGATAGGAACTAAAGAAAATTGTCCGTTGCAAGCAACCTTTGGTCCGCTCCCCACAAAGAGGATAGACCCTGATGAATTAGAATTGTGTTGGAATCTACAACTTGCATATCATTTTGGCCATGTGGCCAAATCTTATTGACATTTTCCAGCAACCTGCTCTTTATTCATAACATGTTGCTTTTTCCACCGAATTGTACCTATCTAGAAATTTTGGCCACAAGTAGCTCATTTGTTGGGAGAGTGTTTAATAGGCTCTTAGAGATAGAGAAGTTTCTAAAGTTTTGGAGCCAATCTCTTTAGTCGTGACATTTATCCACATTGACTTTTAAGCTCTTCTCTAAAGTGCCATCAATGAACTTCAATGCCTATTTTAAGCCAGATACAGCATGAATAATTTTGTCTCAATGGGACTTATATACTTAATGAGATTTGAGGACTCTACATTATTTTCTATTGCATTGGCTTTGGCTTCTGCTTCTTTGATCTTTTGTTCTATCTAAATGACCTTATTTACCACTTCTCTAAGCTTACCCGTGGTCTCAAACATTTGGTTACTGAAATAATGGTTGCTCACTTGCTTTGTACCTAAGAGGGATTCAATATCTACCAATTGTTGGCACAATATATTGGCTTCTTGCTACAGTCCCTTGGTTTTCAGCTGCTTGTCCTTCAGATTTTGTCACATCTTATTCATTCTTTCAATGTTCTCCTCAACCTTCTGAAATGGCATTATATAAATCTATATAAAAGACTTTGTTAATCTGTTAATGAAATTGGACCTTCTGTAATAACCCCATTCGTTTTCTAAATGAATCAGGCAGATGGTTTCGTCCAAATACATCCATTGGATGTGAAGAACATTAATATGAATGATGAGTGGCTTTCTTTTAAATTGTTTGCCAATATCTTGGATGTCTCGCTGTGTGATGTTCAAGGAAGAAAGACATTTCATAAAGATGAATGCAAAGAAACATGTAGACAGATATAAATGCAACTAAAATTATAATTATCAATGCTGGCTGACCTTCATATGGAGTCATGAATCTAAGAGGTGGACGACTTCAATAATATATTGGATTAAATATAGAAAACAATAATTATATCAAATTCAGCGATAATATAATAAGCAAGGACAGCAATAATATAAAGCGTTGCATTAATAATAGACAAAGCGATGCATGAGAAGGCATGAATTAACTTCAAAGGTCTTGATTAAGGGATACCACCCTTCACGTAGAGGCATGAGGCTATAAAAAAGAGTATGGTATGTGAAGGAAGAATCATCGATCAATTGCAGATTTATATATTTAAAATATCAGATCTGAAGTGCTCTTCAAGAGCCCACGATCTGCCAACTAATGGACACATGAATAATCAGCAATAATCAGATACAGTGTCAAGTACCAATCGCATGAATATGAGGTTTTAATCAGAGATAGTGAGCAGATAAAGGCATCAGCCTATTACACATCCAATAGCATGAATTTGAAGAGCTGAATCAGAAACAGCGACCCTATTACCTAGTCTATTTTCCATTCTTGAATAACTTATCAATCCAGACTTCATTTCAGAATTTATATCAGAATAGTGGCATCATTTTTACTGTCATAATATTCACTTCCATTAATACACAAGTGTCTTATAATCAAAATTAATATAATCAGAAGTTAGAATTTCATAAGTAAACCAAAATTACATAATAGAATTAGAGATCTATAATCATTTATACTCCTCTTACAAGTTATTGGCTCTTGGTATACTTGGATATCTTAATCTATAAGATTGAAGGCAAAACTTAAGGTAAATCCATAAGGAACATTACAATTGGTATAAGAGCTGGTAAAACCTGCCAGCCTATGAAGGTTCATGAGTGAGAGAGAGAGAAGATATTATAACAGGGAGGTGAGAAGACAATGGGAACCTGCCCAAGCTCCAGAAGGAAGAACAACCTCCGATATCTTGGGTACCCACCAAGGATCGTCATTAAACAACAACCCTAACAGTCCTGAATCTTTGAATAGTGAACAAAGAAGCGGAAACATGGGAGATAGAGGAAATATCACCGACTGTATGGATCAATTCATAACGGAACAAAGAACTACTCAATAATGAATGGCACAATTATTGGACACATTGACTCAAATCATGAAAAATACAAATAACAATAACAACCATGGTGGCAATAGTGGAGGCAATGAAGACAATTCAATCAACAATAGAACTCCAAATCTTCGTGCTCCTACAACCAGTTCTAGACCCATGATACCTACATTCCCACCTAGAGTGGAACATCAAGAAGGCAATGAACCGACATTGGTAGAGTTACAAGATCAATTCTGCCAAGATTGGATAGATGGAGGACTCCAAACAGATATGTCCCTAAGAGATTACATGGACCTAAGAATGAAGCATTTGCCCAATAGGCGTAATAGAGACCATTATAATGATCTAAGGAGGAAAATTGGTAAGCTTAGCTTGCCATACTTTGATGGTTTGGGAAAGACCACGGCACGAGCGTGGGTTCAAAAGGTTGATACATACTTCCAACTCAACCCAATGTTGAAGAACGAAGCAATCAAATGTGCCACACTACATCTAGACGGGATGGCTCATAAATGGTGGTACCGTGGCATGATCACCATGGGCCATGAACAAATTACTTCATATGTGGAATTCACAGAGAAGCTAATAGAGAGGTTTGACAACAAGGATCCCGAGCTCCACTTTAAAGAATTGGCACAATTAAAACAATATGGAACCATTGATGAATATATTGCAGACTTCCAAAGACTTTCCGTGTTGGTTACCGACATTTTTGAACAAAGGTTGGTTGTTCTATTTATGGATGGCCTAATGGATCCTCTAAGGGGTTGGGTCAAAGCCCTCAACCCTAGTACACTTCAAGAAGCAGTTAAGAAGACTAGAGATATGGACTCAAGTGCGACAAAGAACAAAATTCCATCTAAAGGATCATCATTCCAAAAGGACAAAGCAAAACAGCCTTTCTCAAAGGAATGTCCAAAGAAGAATAGAATGGATGAAGAAACTAGACAAGAGTTAAGGAGGAAGAAACTTTGTTTTACTTGCAAAGAACTCTAGGCACCAGGACATAGATGCCTTGTTAAGGGGAAGGTTCATTATATCGAAGTTGTGCCCGATAGTGATGAAGAAGACAAATCTAATCTAAGCAGCGTGCAAGATGAAATGGAGGAAGAACCACCAAAAGTAAAGGAGTCCCCACCTAAAAAACAAAAGGGTGGTGTGAATGCCACTATGACCGAAACTCCAAGATTCAACTCATTTAAAGTTCATGGTGTATTGCAAGGACAAAGGATAACGGTGCTAATTGATAGCAAAGCTACTCATAACTTTATCAATTCAGCCTTGGTCGCCAAGAAAGGACTTCAATTAGTTGAACATGAAGGGTTTAATGTAATGGTGGCGGATGGTTACCAAATACCTTGTTCGACAAAGGTACCAAAATTGAAATTTACAATTGGTGACTACACAGTCTCCGATGATTTTATGTTGTGGATTTGGGTGATACCAACGCTATACTTGGTATCCAATAGATGATGTCCATTGGTAAGTACTCACAAAACTTTCAAACAATGGAGTTCAAGTTCAAGGCGAATGGAAGGAAAGTGGTATTTAAGGGACTATCCGATGGGGCGCCTTGAGTGGTATCAGCCAAAAGGATGGAGAGCATATTTAGGCATGGAGATATAGCTTGGGTCGTACAATCTTTTGTTTCCTCCAAATCATTAAGCAACAAGCCTAAGTATTATCAAGATGACTTACTACCAATCTTGGATAAGCATAGTCTAGTTTTTGGGGACATACCACTAGGGAAACCGCCTCATAGAGGATTTGAACACTCTATCGAATTAGAAGGTGCAAAACCTGTAATCACAACACCATACAGGCATCCCAAGAAGTTTAAGGATGAAATTGAGAAAGCTATCAAAGAATTACTCGAAATGGGACATATAAGGCCTAGCTCTAGTCCATTTGCATCTTTCATGGTGTTAGTAAAGAAAAAGGATGGAACTCTCTGAATGTGCATTGACTACCGAGCATTAAACAAGAAAACAATCAAAAATCAATATCCAATACCCAGGATCGATGAACTATTGGATGAATTGCATGGTGCAATTTATTTCTCAAAGATAGACCTAAGATCAGGCTACCACCAAATAGGATTTTGAGAACAAGACATCCACAAGACCGCTTTCCGTTTTCATTTTGGCCATTATGAATTTTTGGTTATGCCTTTCGGCTTGACCAATGCACTAGCCACATTTCAATCTTGTATGAATCACATATTCAATAAGTAGCTACGGAAATTTTTGCTTGTGTTCCTTGACGACATACTCATATATAGTAAGACATTGGAAGATCATTTAAAGCACTTGGATGAAGTTTTGGGAATCATGGAAGCACAATCCTTATATGCCAAAGCATCTAAGTGTGAATTCGGTATGAACAAAATCCTATACTTGGGCCACATCATTAGTGCAAAGGGAGTTCAAGCATGCACCAAGGGAAGATTCAAGCCATTCTAAATTGGTCCCCACCAAAGACCCTAACAGAATTACGTGGCTTCTATGGGTTGTGTAGTTATTATAGAAGGTTTCTTAAAGGATTTTCCCAACTTGGGGCTCCCTTAACAAGTCTCACCAAGAAAGGAGCATTTAAATGGACAAATGAGGCACAACAAGTATTTGATAAGTTTAAGGAAAACATGAGCACTTGTCCAATTCTTTCCCTACTAGATTTCAATCAGCCCTTTGTACTAGAATGCGACGCATCAAGAGAAGGAATTGAGGCAATCTTAATGCAAATTGGACATCCTATTGCTTTCGTAAGTAGGAAGTTGAAAAACAATGAAAGATTATACTCTACTTATTGTTGGCATTTCAATTCGCACCTCTGGAGTGCGTATTGGAAACGGACAGCTATGCACAGTATTAACTGCTCTTCAAATTAGGAGGGGAAGCTCCCTCTTTTGCTTTTTGCGTAAAATGTAAAGTAATCTAAATTCCTATCTTTTTTACTCAGCTGGTAGAGGCACAAGGTTATAAAACCAAATACATTGCAGCTAAAGTTTTCTTTGGTTTCTGCAAATCTTAACTACAACTAGGCTAAAACTATAACTATCCTATCTCTTTGAGTAAAATCAAAGAAAAAGGAGTTGGGAGCAATTGGGAATGGTTGATGATAAACTCTATCTCAAGATTCCCAAGGAGGTGAAACACTCTATTTGAGGTGTAGGCTGAAATAAAGGTTATTGGAAACAAACATGAAACGGCAAGCTAGTTCTCAAGATTCCCAAGGAGGTGGAACACTCTATCTGAGGTGTAGCCTGAAAAGAAGATTACTAGAAACAACATTAAACGATAATCCTTATCTCTGAATTCCCAAGGAGGTGAAACACTCTATCCGAGGTGTAGATTGAAAGAAAGATTATTGAAACAAAAATAGTACATCTGCGATAGCAAATTGTATGATGAAACAAATAAACAATAGGCAATCAAACCAGCTTCATAACATTACATTAAACAATAAACTGAACAAGGATTTGCAGCCACAAATAAGCATACAATCTTATTCTTACACAAAAAGAACCAATACAGAATAGCAATATTGTAGGCAAGGTGGCACAACAATTTGTTATCACAAGCAAAAGTTAAAATACAATGAGCAGGGTGCTCTTATTTATAGAATCTCAAAGGAGTAGGTAACCCTAAAATCTCCTTGAGTTAACATCAGTCTTGCCAGCATGCAAGATTTATTCCTATGTCTAAATGAATGCAACTTAACTGTTAACTAGAAAAAGTACTTCAGTTAACTAATTCTAAACTAAACTAATTGGACTTTGAAACACACAAGTCTTATTGATACTGATAACCAACATCAGTTAACTGAAATCTAACTGAAAGCTCCACCTCCAATAAAAGATATCCCCGAGGAAGAGATAAAAATGCATGAAATCAACAATCTGAACTCAAGAGTGACATTGAGTTGACTACTGCCTTTGACTCTATCCTTCGGAAAATCATAGGATGTAACTGACTGTCTACTCCAAGCCATCATGAGCAATCATTTCCTCCAGGAAATCGTTAACTACATCTTCTTCAGGAACTTTGATGTTGTCCAAAATAATAGATTGTTTACTCAACGTCTTCTCTCCATCCACGATCAATCTCAGGCATTCTTTGACCTCCTCAACTACCTTGTCAAAACTTGCTGACATCACCAAAAAATGATTCAACTTGGACACCACAAGATCATCATTAAGACCATCATGAACCAAACTCTAGAATTCTGCTTGTACGACACCAAGATCGATGTAGGTACCATCCTCATGAAGATAATGGCACGGGATCTGTGTGATGAACCCACTTACGAGCTTGATAGCACTGGCAACATTTTCTTTGATTTTAGCCATCTTTGTAGACACTTTTTCATAAGTTTCTACTTTGAAGAGGTGTTGTTCTCTCCAAGCAAAAAGCTTTCTTTTGTCTTCATCTACTACAAAGGCATCATATGCGATTGCCAAATGAGAAATGATGATCTCATCTCTTGGTTTGTTCTCTGCCATACTCAACTCAGATGCTAAATTCCTTGACAAAGATCGTGAGTATTGTAGCTTAATTGGTACAACTCTGCAAGAAGGTATCTGTCCCCAATAACAAAATCTTCGATCCAATGCTCCAAAAGCTTTCCATGTTTGACTAACTGACCCAGCTTTTGTTGATATGCAAGTGATTCTAGAAGTTGAGGAAGGATAGCCGCAACGTTTGAAGTTCCATGAAGAAGATCTGAGATATATTGTCGCAGCTGCTTATTTTCAGCCTTGAGGGCTGCTTTATCTTCTCCGTCCTTCATCACCCACTCTTGAAGATTTCCTGGAGCTACCTTAAAGATGCTCACATCCACGTGCCAAGTGCTCCTACCAAGGTTGGCTTTGACAAAGATGAAATCACCAACCTCAACCTCATCCATGTTGTACCCAAAACCAAAATTTTTGCTTCATCAAGGCATTTTGTTTAAAAGAGTCTAAATCTTGCTAAAATGATGTAAAATACAATTTTTAGGCAATATCAAGCATGGAGTTTTGTCAGTAGTTTGTCAGTCAAAGGCACCATCCATTGATCAGAACCTACATCGGAGGCTCAGAATGGAACATTTCATGACGAAGAAGCGTTTCACGACAACAACTATGCTTTCACATGATCATTTCAGTGGTCAAGACGGAGTTTTTAGTGATTAAATTATGAAGATTTCTCAGAGAAAAGCAAGAAAGCGCACCTGTAGCCCAGGGGCGCCCTTCTTTATGAAGGCCTAAATTCTGTGATAAGTGCTCATAACTACAGTCAATCTCTTCAAAATTGGTCTGCCTATCCGATGAGCTATCCTGCGAGGCTTTCCGAGACCCGTAACTCCGGCAATTGGCGACAGAAGTTGAAGATTCCAAAGTTCCAGATTGCAAAAGCTTGTCCTTTTCCAGCTTTAGCGCGCCTGTAGCTTGAGGCGCCCTTCTTAAAGGGGTGTTGGATCTTTGTATTTCTGATGGTTGATGCAATCAATCTCTTCACGACTAGTCTGCCTATCCGACGAGCTATCAAACGCAGTCATCCGAGTTCCAGAGCTTCGGCAGCCGACGTCTGAAGATGAGCTTATAATAGAGATTTCACATCTTTCAGCTTCTTCGTTGTGTTTCCAGTGCAACTATAGCTCAGGGGCGCTTTTCAAAATGACCCTTGAGATGATCCCGTTTGCTGATGAGGTCTTCCTGACATCAGTACTACTCTAGTCCAGCTTCGCATTGCACCAAGTTGCCTGTTAATCCGATATTCTGAAAGATCGTGGCAGAGATTCTACCAGGCACGTAAATAAGCGGGCGGACTGGCATAAAATTTTCATTGTATTTCTATAGGCCAGGGGCGCCTAGCCTTTAGGCCTGTCAGATGAGATTATTGACGTTCAAAGTCTTCATGAGACTTGTGCACAATTACTCCAGCTATCCAACGAGCCTAGCCGTCAGCCTTCGGGATTTGGCAAACGCTCGTACGTGCGAGGTCTTTGTAAAATGCTGAAAAGTGAGGACATCCGGAAAATGGCGAAGTATGGAGCGTATATTTTAAATAAAAAACGCACTTGTATTTTTGAGGTCTTAGAAGCAGTTTTCTCGCTTCGTCATCTCCAGAGATATCTCTTCTCAATGCTCCTAGCTATGCAGAGAGACAGTCCGCGCACGAATCGGGGCATTCCAGCTCTCGGTATCGGAGGACAAAGTAGGGTACTTGGATTAAAGTTCAACTTTGGTCAAAATGGTGTCAGTGCAACTGTAGCTCAGGGGCGCTTTTACTTTTTAGGCCCTTAATGCACTTTTCAGATGCCTTGCGTATATTCGTTGGATGCAGAATGCTTCTAGTTACGTAGTAAGCTCGGTTGCCTGTCAGCAGGGTTCACCGTTTGCCGTCAGCAGCTGTTTGAAGTGTCAGACGGCAGTTTAGGAAAATGGTTAAGTCTGGTACCTATAAATGAATTTAATCAAGGGCGCCTAATTTTTTGAGGTGTTAAATGATGGATTTTGCAGTGATGACTCCCAGCAGACATTTCCTCCTTGCTCTGCATGCTTCGCGATGAATATCTTAGTTCAGTCTCAGCATCACCCGGTCACTCAGAAATCAGTGTTGAAGTTGGCCAGTTGTAACTTTGTAGTCAGCTACAAAATAGGAAGTTAATAAAAAGTGCAATATCTTGAGCAAATGGACGCCTATAAGGTCAAATGATGACTTTTCGGAATCAGTGAAGTTCGTTGGTGAATCTTAAAGCTTCATTCGGTTTGTCAACTGAAGTTTAATAATATTTAATATTTATTTTTGCATATTTTAGCATTAAAGGGCAATTTTCTAAAAATGGCGCCTCTTTGTGCTGAGATTTCAAATTGCATGATAAATATTTTTATTATTATTTTGTTTCCGAACTTCGAGTCAGTGGCAGTGTAACTGGAAGGGGTCCAATCAAAGGTTTTATATTTTCAGTTGAGGTTTTAAGTCTTGCAGTCAACAATATGGTGCGAATTTTCTTTATTTAAGCATGGCGCCTTCATTTAAACAATCATTCTGCTTCAAGAAAATTCATATTTCTTCAAGAGAAAAATTCGTGTTTTCAAGAGCAAAGGCGAATTTTACAGAGAAAAGGCGAATTCATCATCAACAATCAAGGGCGATTTCCTTAAACAATTCTTCTTGCAGGTTTTAGTTCATATTCATCAGCAAGTTTGAAGAACAAGGGCGATTTTCACATAAGAAAGAGCATATAAAAACGTCTTTTTCCTCCTTGATTCTCAAATTTCTCTCAAAATACAATTCGCATGTTCCTGAAATTGGAAAATTTGATAAGTCTGAAAATCTGGATCATTTCTATATAGCTTCCTCGAATTAAAATCGTGCACTTGATTTTCAGGAATTTTTAACTTCAGAACATTCGTTCTCGAGTTTCTAATTTTCTCAACTAAAAACTCTTTGCATGGTCGAGTAGAGGTTAGATTTTCGCATTTCTGACATTTTGGGTTGTCTTAGAATCTTTTTTTGGACAAAACCCATATCTCAAATTTTTCGCTGAAAATTGCTCTCCGATAGGCTATTTTTAGCCTCAGCAAGTTATTTTTAGCTTTCCAGAAAAGTTGTCAAAATATAGCCGTGTTCACAGTCAACAGACGAGTTTTTCAGAGTACAGTTCACGTAGACTGAATTCAAGACCAAATCGATCTTAATTCACAATTTCATCAGAAAAGCTGAGACTGATTTGTATCAAGTGCTTTCAGAGGATTGACAGGCGTAGTTACTCAAATCCATATGGTTGCATGCCTCGTATGGCCAATTTTCTTCCAAAGCCGATTTAGAGGGTTGAAACCATTGGAATTTTGCTTGTGCAGCAAGTTCGTTTGCATTTCTCACAACTAGAGTGTGCGCAGTCAAATCTCACAGTTTCGTCATGCAAAAGCGTCAGAAGCATCAAGTTGCAAAAGAGATAGTAGCCATCACTTCAATTACGGAGCCGCCAAAGTTACCAGTCAGTGAAATGCTAGTTTGAGTGTGCAAAGATTGCCAAGATTGCTTAAGTTGCTGACATTTAGATGCTGATACAGTCAACAATCTCGTTGAGGAATTGGTTGCTCGAGATCACGATCAATAGACTTTAGTTCCTACCTCTCAGAATAGACATTTTACACAGGAGTTAAACTTGGCATTACTTTCTCAAGTTAACTCGTTGTTTCATTACATGCATATCTATTCTGAGATCAGCTTTATTTACTTGGAGTTTCATTTAGGGTTTTCCGTTAACTGATGGTAGTGTTCCAGTTAACATGCTTTCAATAAGGCCGTGCATGCTTGCACAATTGTCCATTTTTAGATTAGATGTTTCGGTTAACTGATGGTAGTTTTTCAGTTAACTATATAGTTTGTTTTATTAGGGCTTAGCAATAAATCTTGCATGCATTGCAAGACTGTAGTTGACTCAAGGTGATTTTAGGGTTCCCTACACCTTTTGATGTCTATAAATAAGAGCTTTTGCTCATTTGTACATAACTTTTGCACGAGAGAGAAATATATGTTGTGCCTACCTTGCCCTCAATATTGCTCGTTTCGTATGTTCATCGTTTTGCTATTATGATGAATTGTTATGCCACATGGGTTTCATGCAATTATGATGGTGAATTCTTGCTTTAGTTAGATATAGTGGCTAGTTGATCGTAGATTGTATGCGTGTCTCGCCAATGCAATTTATTATCCTAGTTGGCTATCCTTCATGTTTTGTGTTCAATAAACTCGTTCAGATTGAGCTGATAGATGTGCCACCTTGCCTTCAAGTTGAGAATCTGTTCTTGGTTATCATATGATGTGTGTGAATAATAAACTTATTCAGATTGAGCTGATAGTTGTGCCACCTTGCCTTCAAGTTGAGAATGTACTTAGTTTATCGTATATTGTTGTTTCCAATAAGCCTATTCGGAGCGATAAGTGCCACCTTGCCTTCACGTTGTGAGTCCGTACCCGGCTTATCGTCAGATAATCATCCCTGCTCCATTTCCTCATGCTCTATTTTCTTGAGGAAACTGGATAGATTTAAAGTAGTTAGTTTAGTTGTAGTTAATGATCTGTGAAACTAGAAAATCCTTAGCTGCAACGTTCTTGGTTTTCTTAACCTTGTGCCTCTTCCAGCTGAGAACAAAAAGATAGGTCTTAGATTACTTTTCTTTTCCACGCATTCCAACACTACGAGGGAGCTTCCCCTCCTAATTTGAAGAGCACTCATTACGCAGTGTGCATAGCTGTCCATACAAACCTACACTCCAGAGGTGTTAGTTTTTACGCCAACAATCCAGTCTCTTGCCCTCTGGCAGTGTAGCAACCTCAATGACAATCTCTGCATTAGGATTCTATTATGTGTAACTGTTTCTTGATCTTCTTGTTTGACGTGTCTTGATAGACATTGCCAAACTTTGAAAGATCCAACTGATAAGAAGGCTTTCACCTCCTTCTACCCAAAGTCTTCTAAGGCCAAGATGAATGATCTATGTTAAATTTTCTGGGAGAAACGGCCGCAGGTATGTCAACTTTTGGTGAATTAACTGGCACTGAGACTTCACGAACTGGCGATTCTAGTTCTGAATCTATCTCAATGGGAGGAGGTTGAGGAGATAGTGGCGGACTAAGAGATGAGGACTTGGCTTCAGCTTGTACCACTGGTGCCATTGGAATTTTTGGCACCTTTTCTAGTTGTTCTTGTTGACTTGAGTTTCCTTTCAAACTCTTCATTCTTCCGCTAACCCTGGCACCTTTGGGTGGATTGCTCCATGTCTTAACTCCAAGTCTTGATCTTGACGTGGAAGGTAATGAAGAAAATACAATTGGCAGCTCTGCAACTGGAACCACCTTCCACCTCCTCTTGCCATCCAAGAAAAGCATACTAGTCTTGACAACTCGACTTGACAGATCCTTAACTGAAGTGCTCTCTTTGGCATACCAATCTAGTTGTCGAAGCAACTGGTGAGCAACTTGATCTATGATGAATGAAGTAAAACTTCTCCATCATCATCTGACAAACCTTCAACATCTTCTAATAAGAAATCAGCAAGTTGAGGAAGAGTGAGTCTGCAATAATGGTGCCTGCGTACTTCAAATTCATTTGCACAATTGACCCAAAAGTCTTCAAGTGTTGGCTTGTGTGAATGATTCCGCTCCAAACGAGCTGCAAAGAGGCCCAAAGGATCATACGAGCACTTTTCGTTGAGGTACTTGAGATGAAGTTTTGACAATTCGTTGCTCATCAACTTGCAATCGCCTGCTGATCTGCATTTGTATATACCCAATCCACATGGAAAAGTGAATGTTGTCTTATGCCAATTGTGTAGAAAAGAATGAACCTCATGAACTTGTCTCAACAACGCCATGAACAAGACTTTGTCAGACGGGTATCTTGGTAGCATCAAAGGTTCTCCCGAGAAACCAAACACTCTAATGTAGGTGAATGTAGGAAATTGGATAAACCAATCCACCCAATTCTCCATTGCTGATTTGGCATCTGCTGAAATCCTTATGTGCAGCTCGTTGTCAAGATTCTCACTGTCTTCATCAGAAAATGATCGTTCGCCTACCTAAAATCCTATTCAGCTTGTGAGGACTCCAATTGTGGGAAGTATTCATGCACACATTGAACACCAAGAGTTCCAATGGTTTTCAAGACTCTAAAATTGCCTTGGAAAGCAATTAGATAGACAAGATGAGAAACCATTCGAAACTCATGGAGCTTGAGAAATCCTGTGATCTGCTGGTGAAGAACTTCACTGATCAACATTAAATTCATCTTTAAATTCTCCACACCCAAGCTTCTTCGGCAAATTGGTTTTTTGCTCTTTCAGCCACCTTTGAGTGACCTTCTGAGATCTTTCCTTTTCTGCATGCCATATCTTTTCGCATTCCTCCATGATTATGATGCAATTATCTATTTTATGAGGTGGAATGGCGAAACACTTTTCAACATCTCTCAGCTTGAGGCTGCAAACAACTTGCCCATCTGCTGATTGAATTTGTCGTGTAGAAGGGTTGTAATGCTTAATGCATGCAATGACAAACTCAAGATCTGACACTGTGATGGGAATAGAAGCTGCTGCGAGCAATCCAGAGCGATCAAGATGCTTGATTGTAGTACTGTCAATGCCTTCCAATGTGCTCAATTTGATCATTGGATGAACATGGCACAAGTCAGTGTCGAAAGTTTTCAAGAAGTCATGAATCAAGACCGATTTGGTCTTGTATTCAATTGGATTGAATTGCATTTTGAAAAAACTAGACTTTTGATTGTAAACTTGGATATGTTAGGACGAACTTGTGAAAAGGCTAAAAATAGCCTTTCGAGGGGAAATTTTTAGGAAATTTTTTGAAAAGTGGGTTTTGTAGAGAATGTATTTCTAAGCCAACCCAGATTATCAGAAATTCGAAAAAATGACCTTTCCTTAGGCATGCAATGACTTTTAGAAACAGAAGCTGCAAGGGCAATTTTTCCCGAAAAAATCTGGCACATGGGTTTTGTAGAGAATGTTGTGCTGATCAAACCCAGATTGTTTGTTTTCGAAAAAGATGACTTTTTCACCACTATGCAGAAGAAACTTTAGAAAAAGCAAAACTTCAAAAAGAGAAGCAACGGGGCAATTTTTCTTGAAAAATTGTGGAATATGCGTTTTGTTTCCAACATTGTGTTGATCAAACCTAGATGACCAAAACTGTTAAAAACTATCGTTTACTTGGACATGCGAGAGAAAACCTAAGACAAAGATAGAAGAAATGTGAGGGGGAGAAAATACAAATTATATTTTGCCTCTGTAAAATGACGCCTATGCCTTGAATCCAGTTTGATGAAGTCTGACAAGCATGTGCTGAAAAGATGAAGTCTGGAAAATTATCCCTCTGAGCAATCTAGACCTAGAACTACGAAGAATACTTAAAAATCCATCCTGTAGCGCCTCGAAAATTTGTTTGCATGAGAAAATATGAGCTCGCCTTCAACCTGTGATGGAGAAAATGGACGCCCAAGTGCTTTAATAAATAATTTTCATGAATGGAGGCATCATATGCAAGTTAAATCCTAAATTTAGGATGAAACGATCTCATTGGACATCCAATTAGTAAACTGAATGAAGACTAAACCCTAAAATAGGCGCCAAAAATCATGCAAACAGGAAGCACGCAACATGCAAGAAGAATGGAGCAATTCGCAATCACTTTGGAGGTGGAACTGAAGTTTTATCATTAGTTTGAGTTCAGTTCAAAAATCCCTAAACTTTAGGGCGGCCAAAGCATGCACTACAATTAAAAAATCTTTTAAGTCTAGGCACCAACTTTCCCAGACTTAGAATTGAAATTTTCTTTTTAAGCCTTTGCAAACGTCACTGAAGCCTATGTTTGATCACTGCTTGTGAGTGACTAATAGATCCAGTAGACTGGATGATAGTCTCATTGAAGAGCAAGATCAAAACTAAAAAGGAACTCCTTGAGGTTGCAAACCCTAATTTTGAATTTTGAGCCATCAAAACTTTGGGCGCCCCTGGCCAACAAGGGCGCTTTTGCTCATCAAACTTAGAAAATTTTCAAGGATTTTCACCTTCAAACTTGATTTTCACCTCCCTTTATCCTGCAATTCTTGGCACTTGACAAATCTCCTAAGCTGGCTGACAAGTCCACTGCGGAGCTAGATCAAAACTTAACATGATCTTCTAGAGGGCATAAACCCTAAAAACTACATCCGGCATGTTAAAATCTTGGGTGCCCCTGGCCAATAGGGGCGCTTTTATTTCCAGACTTAGCCATTTTACAACTTGCTCCGTTCTTTGTTTAATCTGCGGCTACCAGCTACTGACAAGTCTTTTGATCAGGCTGAGATATGCAATGGAAAGCTGGAAGAATTCTGAACAGGATGAACATTTGAGAAAACCCTATCAATTGCATTTGAAGGCTCAAAACCCTAGGCGCCCCTAGCCAGCAGGGGTGCTTCTGTGCTCTGAACTCACATTTTGACTATGACTAAATCCTTTTGTTTGACTCCTGATTCTGGCAGTTTGGTAACTTTGATTAATCCTCCGACAGACTCGTTGCAAAGCCCGATCAAAGCTGAGACAAACATCTTAGATGTCATTTTCTCAAAAAGTTACATTTGATACCTCAAAAGTTTGGGCGTCCCTGGCTAGCAGGGGCACTTTTGTTCACCAGTGTTAGTCAAATTTTGACTAATTTCATTTCCCTTTGTCTTCCTCCGTTCTTCATTTGATCTTCAAATTCGAGCATTAGATAGATCTCCTGGACTAGCTGGCAGGCTCATCACGAAGTTGGAAGAATTCCAAAGAAAACTTCTTGGAAGTGACAAACCCCGAAAATTTGATCTGAGCCTTTGAAACCTTGGGCGCCCCTGGCCAGCAAGGGTGCTTTTATGCTCTAGAGTTAGAAAATTTTCAAGCCTTTTCACCTTTCGAAAATCCCCTCCATCACAAAGCATCGTTTTGAGCCTCTCTCGCCATAGAATCTTCATTGGAGTGTTTGAGACTTAGATTTCAACACCTAGTATCTGGCCATCTACCATTGTTGACTTCGGAGATCCTAACTTTTCTCCTGAAAATTTGAAATAGACCCACCAAAACTAAACAGACTTTTTCTTGATTCTGACTTGACCAATGTGATCGTGAAGTGAAATAAGCCAGTCAAAATTATTTTCAGTCAATTCTAGAAAGATCCAATTTTTAGGGTTTTTCCTAAAAATAAGGGCCCAAAAACCCTAATTTTCAAAATTTGCCAGTATCTTTTGGATAGTAAACCCACAAAAAGCCCATACTTTGTTTGAACTAAAATTGACTTTTGACGACAGTTTTACGAGATTTAAACCATTTTAATCAAAATGCCTTGATGAAGCAAAAATTTTGTTTTGGGTACAACACATATGACAAGGAGATGCTTGCCATAATGCATGCATTAACCAAGTTTTGACAATATCTAGTTTGAGGGGAAGTTTGTAGTACGGACAGATCATAATAGTTTGAAATACTTCTTAGAGAAAAGAGACCTAAATGAATGACAACAAAAATGGGTTAGTAAGATCCAAGCATACAATTTTGATATGAATATATCAAAGGTAAGAGGAACGTGGTGGCCGATGCCCTATCCCGAAAACCAACCATTTGCTCATTATCCAAAATCTCAGCTGATTTGAAGGAACATCTACTAGTAGAATATTCCAAAAACACTTTTGCATGTGAACTAATGGAGGGGCGAGTTCAAGATGACCAATAAAAGGTAGTGGATGACATCATTTATTACAAAAATCGAATCTATCTAGTACCTAAATCAAAACTAAAGGAGAAGATCTTGAGGGTTGTTCATGAGACATTGCTGGCGGGACACTCAATATACTTTAAGACCTACAAGCAAGTTAGAGAGAGGTTCTCTTGGAAGGGCCTCAAAAATGATGTCCTTCGTTTTGTTAGGGAATGTACTACATGTCAACAAAATAAGACAGAACACACTTTCCCAGCAGGATTGTTACAACCTCTTCCCATCTCGGAGCAAAAATGGGAGAGCATCTCAATGGACTTTATCACCGGACTCCCTAAGGTCCATGGTAATGATTGTATCTTTGTGGTTGTCGATTGATTAACCAAATATGCTCACTTTTTCGCAATTCCTTCCTAGTACAAAGCACCACAAGTTCCAGAATTTGTTCTTCAAGGAAATATTAAGGCTCCATGGACTTCCCAAAAACATAGTGAGTGACCGTAATAGCAGATTTCTTAGTATCTTTTGGACTGAATTATTCAAACTATCAAGCACGGAGTTAACACCCAATACCAATTACCACCCGCAAACAGACAGGCAAACCGAGATTGTAAATAAATGGGTGGAAGGTTATTTGCATAACTATGTGGCAGGCCAACAAAGGACATGGATTAAGTGGCTTCATTTGGGAGAATACTGTTATAACACTACTTATCACATGTCAATTGGGATGACACCATTCAAGGCATTATAAGGATATGATGTGTCATCATTCTTAGACATGGCATTTGGAGAAAGTAAGGCACCTAAGGCCAAAGGATGGGTCCAAGAATGTCAAGATATTCTTAAGTCTCTTAAGAACAATTTACAACATGCCCAAAATCAGCAAAAGATTTATGCGGATAAACATCGAGTTGAGCGAAGTTTTGAGATTGGGAATTTGGTTTACCCCTACCTACAACCATATCAACAATCATCCTTGAAGAAGAGTGGCGCCAAGAAATTGAAACCTCGATTCTATGGACCTTATAAGGTGATCAAGCGAATAGGAGAAGTGGCATTTGAACTAGAACTTCCTGAAAGCAGCAAAATGCATAATGTATTCCATGTCTCATGCCTCAAAAAGGCTCTAGGACAACAAGTTGCTGCCTCCACTGAACCTCCACCCTTGAATGAAGAAGGCAAGTTAGTCTTGATCCCCAATGAAGTTATAGACATGAGGGAGAAAAGGTTAAGGAATAGGGCCATCAAAGAATACCTCATCAAATGGAAAGGTTTACCTATGGAAGATGCTACGTGGGAGAATAAGCAAGTCCTCTAGCATCCTAACCTAAGAATGCTTGTGGGAAAGCATTTCCAAGGAGAGGAGATTGTAATAACCCCATTTGTTTTCTAAACGAATCAGGCAGATGGTTTCGTCCAAATACATGCATTGGATGTGAAGAACATTAATATGAATGATGAGTGGCTTTCCTTTAAATCATTTGCCAATAGCTTGGATGCCTGGTCGTGTGATGTTGAAGGAAGAAAGATATTCCATAAAGATGAATGCAAAGAAACATGTAGACAGATATAAATGCAACTAAAACTATAATTACCAATGCTAGCCGACTTTCATATGGAATCATGAATCTAAGAGGTGGACAACTTCAATAATATATTGGATTAAATATAGAAAACAATATGTTGTACCCAAAATAATTTTTTGGCATTCTGCTTAAATTGAGCTAAAACATGTAAAAATGCCGTCAAAAGTCTATTTTAGGTCAAAACAAACATAGGGTTTTTGTGGGTTTCTGTCAAGGAACATATGGTTAAAATTTTGAAATTCCCTATTTTTAGGGAAATTCCCCAAAAATAGGACATTCCCGGAAACAGATGAAAATGATTTTGATAGGATTATTCGACTTCACGATCACACTGGTCAAGTCAAAATCATCAAAAGACATGTTTAACTCTGGTGGGTATGTTTTCATTTTTCAGAAGAAAAGTTAGGAGCTCCGCAGCCATTAATGGCAGATTGGCCAGTACCAGGTGCTAAAAGTTAAGCTTCAAGAGCTTCAACAAAGAAACCATGGCATAAGAGGACAAAAATGATGATGTTTGATGGAGGAGATTTCTGAAACCAGAAAAGGCCAAAATTTGGCTAACTCTGGAAATGCTACCAAGGAGAATTCAAGCACATGTGCTAAAAGCGCCCTTACTGGAGAGGGGCACCCTTGAATCTCAGGGGCCAAATGCAATCACCTAATTCCTCCGAGACAGTCATCCTCTTTGCATTCATGCTAGCTTGACAACGAAACATTCAGTGAAACCATCTGATGAAGTGATCACCGGCAAATGAAAACAGAATGCGAAGAGGCTGTTATGAAGAACATCCAAAATGACTGCTTAGCATGGAGAAGGCACCCCTGCTGAAGAAAGGCGCCCTTGAATGGGGTGATGAAGATGTCACCTGTTGAGAAATGTCGTCTTCGTGAATTCTATCCAACTCCGATCCAATTTCACAATGAATCCGTCAGCAAACCTGCGAGATGAGTCAAACAACTGCAATGATTGATCAACTGAGCATGCAAATTGGAGATAAATCAGTGAGCTCTAAGGAAAAAGTGCCCCTGTTGGCCAGGGGTGCCCCTCTTTTTGAGGTACCTGATGACATTATCAGCAGCTGCTGTGTATAAGTCACTTGTTCAGCTCCCTCTCAATCAAACCAATAGCATGTTCATCAGATCTGTCAGGCAAGCAAAAGAAGCAATCAAGCAGAAAACACCAGAAAAGGAGACCGAAAGAACACTAAAAAATGTGCCAAGTATCAAGAAAAAGCGCCCTTGCTAAAGAAAGGTGCCCTTTCTTTTGGGCACTTAGATGTCAAATGGATGAAGGACCCCCAGGATGATCTTCTCCGTTTGGATTAACCTCGACAACGAAACCGTCAACAAAGGATTCCGACAAGGCAATCATCTGATGACAGAGATCAAACTAAAGCAGTTTTCAACATAAAATAACTGATCAAAAAAGAGCAAATGTGCCCCTCCTGGAGAAAGGCGCCCTTGCTTCTCGAGACCTTAAACTGACTTTGAGGGGCTGAGACACCAGCCATCCTTTTCAGGATTGAGTTGGTCACCTGATGATCGCCCAACGAGATTGTTCGACTCGTTAGTCAATGAGGATATCAAATCAGAGCACGAAAGGTCTGAATGGAGTAATTGAAGAACATGCATTGAAAATTGACTAAGGCAAGTGCAAAAGCGCCCTTGCTGAAGAAAGGCGCCCAGTCTTCTGGAGCCTCAAACTCAGTTTTCCGGCTTAGCATCTCCCAAGCACATCTCTTTAGCACGGATCTAGCTCAACAGTGAATCTATCAACAGCTGCTCAAGATCAACTAATCAATCTAGAGCAAAGATCAAACAGAGGTCATTCAACATGGAAAAATGATAAAAAAATAAATAAATAAAAGAATTCAAATCTTGAAAATGACACCTAAAATAGTCAAGGCATGTTTTTTTGACCAAGTAAGAAATTTTGGACAAAAATTTGTTTCAAACAACCCACAATCAATGGGATTTAGCTTTGAGAACTCTAGATCAAGCCAAATCTCTCCAAAATCATGAGTTGGCACCCACATTTGAAGGATTCAAACTTGAATCAATATGAACCAACTCTAGGCGTCCCATTTCATTATTTCTTTTGCAGGTTGAAGGATAAAACAGCCATTTGCTCTCCAAGGCATATTTTCAAGATCTGAAGGAGGTTTTTGACCGTTCTTCGTTATTTTTCGAAGATCAATGGCATAGAAAGATAAATTCTCAGAGGTTGCATCTAGAAGCACATTATTCCAGAAAGATAGAGAATAACTTCCAATCTTCCTCGTCTTTTTTCCTCTCTTATGTCTTAAAACTTCTTGCATGTCCAAGAAAACAGCAGGCTACCATAGATCTGACCAACTGGGTATGATCAGCATAATTTTCCAGTAAAACCCATCTCTTCAAATTTTCCAGAAACAGCAAACTTGTTGCCCCTATTTTTAGGGGTTTTTCCGAAAAAGTCTCAGAATCAAAAATCTAAGGGACCGGGTTTGTTCAACATTGAAGCACGAACAAAACCCATGTGCCATATTTTTTCCGGAAAAATACTTCTCAGCGGGTGGCTATTTTTTCAGAAGTTGTCTAAACATATCCGTGTTTACAGTCAACGATCGAGTTTTTCAGAATATAGTACTCTCAAGTTGAAATCAAGACCAAAATGGTCCTACTTCACAAATTTTTGAAAACACTTGACACGAACATGCATCAAGTGAAGCCCGTAGTCAAGATGGACACCTTGGAAGGCATAAATGACATCACCGTTCAATGGATAGCCAAATGCGGAAGGTAGTCATTCCAAACACAGAGCCGCCACCGGTTACTACCACACTACCTTCCACATTCCATGTCCACAAGGTTGGATGACACAGCTGCAAAGAAGATCGAATATCAAAAGCAGATTGCAAGAGGCAGAAGAAGTCAACCCCTGGTTAGAGACACTGTTGACCAGTGGTGAGTTGTAAAGGAACTTCAAAAAGGACGTCCTACCCTCCAGAAAGACATTTAATGTAACTAGAGTTAACTTGATGCCCTTTTCCAAGTTAACTCCAGATCCCACAGATCATGCATGTCAGATCCCACTAATTAAGGATGTCTAAGTTGACTTCCATAATTTGTGGATCTTAGATCTCCACTAAACGAGGATGTCTATTTTGGAGGCACACTTTGTAATAAAGTTCACTTTTAGTTTAGTTTCAATCAACTGAAGTAGTTTCTAGTTGACTCTTTGTTTAGTTTCAGTTAACTGAAGTAGATTTCCAGTTAACTGATTGCTCACCTACTTTTAGACATAGAAATAAATCTTGTTGATTGGCAAGAACTGATTGTTAACTCAAGGACATTTTAGGGTTGCCTACTCCTTTGAGTTCTATAAATAGAGCCTTGGGTTCATTATTTGTTTAACCTTTACTTACTATGCAAAATTGTTGCGCCATTGTTGCCACAAGTTTGAAAGTGATTATTTGTTCATTCTTGGATGACAATTAATTGGTTGATCGTAATTGTGCATGATTTCGTGCCTTTGCTGTCCCAATCTTTGTAATTCGTTCAGAAAGCTTGAAGAAGGAAATCAAAGGGCACATGCAATTTGATCTAAAGATTTGAGTTCTTCCAAACATCTTGTGTTTATAGCTTGTTGTTTCAATCTCCTCCTCGAACAGGGGTTCCTCCTCCTTGGATATTTTGTTATTAACAGTTATCGTGTGATGTTGTTTAATGGATTGTCTTTCAACCTATACTTCGGACAGGGGTTCCTCCTCCTTAGCAAGATTGTCGGCCAAATCATCATAATTTGTTGCTTCTAGTAAGCCGTTTCCTAGCCTATACCTCGGACAGGGGTTCCTCCTCCTTGGAAAGTCTCAGATCCAACTTACTGTAAAGAGTGTTCGCTTGCATAAAACCTTATCCCAGCGTATATCTAAGAGTTCAGAGCCTCGGCCATATTCTAAGGAGACGGCGGATTCAAGTGATCCAACCAATCCATTCCCGCTCCTATACCCTCATGCTCTATTTATCCTGGGGAGATAGGATAGATTAAAAGCTAGTTTAGTCGTAGTTAAGATCTACAGAAACCAGAGAAAAGCTTAGCTACGACGCATTGTATTTGTGCACCCTTGTGTCTTGCCGCTGAGTATAAAAAGATAGGAACCTTAGTCTACTCTACCCTTTCTTACACATTACATCGGCAAAGAGAGATCTTCATCTCTATAATCCAAAGGAGCAGTACTATAACAATTGCAATAGCTGACCATTTCCAATAAGCACTCCAGAGGTGCTAATTGAAACGCCAACACAATAATTATATCAAATTCAACGATAATATAATAAGCAAGGGCAGCAATAATATAAAGCGTTGCATTAATAATAGACAAAGCGATGCATGAAAAGGCATC
Source organism: Sequoia sempervirens (assembly GCA_007258455.2). NCBI lineage: Eukaryota > Viridiplantae > Streptophyta > Pinopsida > Cupressales > Cupressaceae > Sequoia > Sequoia sempervirens. The sequence continues at coordinate 30,011 of VDFB02059632.1, read as the reverse complement.
GATTAAACTTCAAAGGTCATGATTAAGGGATACCACCCTTCACGTAGAGGCATGAGGCTATAAAAAAGAGTATGGTATGTGAAGGAAGAATCATCGATCAATTGCAGATTTCTATATTTAAAACATCAGATCTGAAGTGCTCTTCAAGAGCCCACAATCAGCCAACTAATGGACACATGAATAATCAGCAATAATCAGATATAGTGTCAAGTACCAATTGCATGAATATAAGGTTTTAGTCAGAGATAGCGAGAAGATAAAGGCATCAGCCTATTACACATTCAATCGCATGAATTTGAAGAGCTGAAGCAGAAACAGCAACCCTATTACCTGATCTATTTTCCATTCTTGAATTACTTATCAATCCAGACTTCATTTCAGAATTTATATCAGAATAGTGGCATCATTTTTACTGTCATAATATTCACTTCCATTAATACACAAGTGTGTAATAATCAGAATTAATATAATCAGAAGTTAGAATTGTTCTTAAGTAAATCGAAATTAATAGAGATCTATAATCATTTATACTCCTCTTACAAGTTATTGGCTCTTGGTATACTTGGATATCTTAATCTATAAGATTGAAGGCAAAATTTAAGGTAAATCCATAAGGGACATTACAACCTTGTCCTCAGTTTCAATGTGTTCCAGTTGAGTTGAGGCTCATGTAAGCTTGTCTTGGAGTACAGTATTATGTGAGGTGTGTTGGTGTGTATGTGTGTGTGTGATTAATTTATGTATGTTTATGATAGTGCTCTGGCTATATATTACCATGTATGGATTTCATGTGTAAATTGAGTGTGGAGGATTATAAGTTGGCCAACAAGAAAATTGAGGATTTACTAAAAACCAATTCATTGTCTTGCTCCACTCCAAGGGGCAACAAGACATTTACTGTGTACGAACCAGTGACACCAAATAGTCTTGGCCATGTGAGGCTAGGACCCCTTTTTCCTAACCATTTTTAACCTTCCATGTGATAACCCCCTGTGTATACATTTATTGATATTGGTTGAAATTGCATTTTTGTAATATGTCATGTATTTATTTCCTCTTTTATTGTGAAACTCGGATTTGGGGGAAATGGTTGTTTTAAAAGGTTTTATAAAGCATTTTTTGCTTATTTATATGCATTTTTCAATCCCTTTGTGTGATACATATGGGCTGAAAGACACCCGATCCTCACTTCACACAGCAACACAAAATACTGATATGAAAAGCACAATACTCGGCTCTCTGGTTGGAAAACCTGGCACTCACTCTTACACAGTAACACAATTATGACAAAAACTCAGATCTGAAATTTAATGCCACAGCACTGCTGGTATGTAATATATTTAGTTCTGATATAAACCACTCAGATTGTCAATGTGAGAGACTACTCAGATTTAATAGATAGCACGAATACACAGAGATAATCACCACAGATTTTGCCCAGCCAAGCCTAATCTTCACAAACTGTAAAAGAAACTGAAAAATTGTGAAATGATCTCAAGCCAAAGATACCACACAGCTAATTTAGAAAACAAAGAATCACCGCTTCACAACATACTCAGAATTTTAATCCACAAATTCATAGACTGATCTGAAATATGTAATACTGACAGGAAAATACAAATACTCAGATTTAATGTTCACCCGCAATGTACAATATATGAAGTCTCTGGGAATGATTATCAATGCATTCACAGTTCCAGGTGACAACCCAGATTGGGCAATGAATAAAGTATCAAACCCTACAAGCTGCACCTAAACTGATCTTAGATCTGCAAATTCAATCTGCTCCTAAATCGCCGTTGAAGTTCAATTAGGCCTCCATGATGAAGCCTACCCAATCAATGAATTGGGTCTCCGTCCAATTCATCGTCCAAGCATAAGAGTTTTCGTCCTTCTGCTGGTCTGCTCCAGGATGGAATAAAAACTGAATCTTGAATCCCCAAAACTGAGCAGCAACCTAGCATTTATACTTGAGCAAAGGACCCTACCAATAGGCCCGCCAGAAGAAATTCAAAACTTATTTATTTAAATTTATTATGGCGCTAACCAAGAGGTTGGCCCAGAATATTATTTATTTAAATTATTATTTAGTATTAATATTGTATTATTATTAAATTTAATTAATTATTATTATAATATTATTTTATTATTTATTTATTTATTTAAAATATCAGGCCAACCCAGCCCTAAATCAGGGACATTACATGGGTAGGCTACCTTTTAAGGTTGCTTGGAGTGTGAGAGGGTATTTAACCCTCTTGGAAACTTTGGGAAATGCATGAGTTGAGTGAGCTTGGGAGGTTTGAGTGCAAGTACTCCCAATCAGCCCATTCATTTTTAATTTGTAAGAGATGGAATGCAATTCACTTCACCTTGTGTTTGGAAGGTGAAACCATATGGGTTCACATGGTTTATTTGAAGAGTCTTAAATGTTTGTAAGGGGATTGAATGTATGAGCCTTTGGGGTGCCATGTGGATCCATCCCACTGGTTGGGAAGAAGTGACATGACACTCCTTTTTTAATCATTTTCTTTGCTTTTGGAAAGTATTATTCCTCTCATTTTTGCATTTTTTGGTGGAGTTTTGGAGAGCTCTCTCTTGTCAGTTGGAGTCTCAAAAGTTTTGGAGGAAAAGGCTTCTCTTCATGAATTTAGAATTCTTGAAGTGAAGGAAGGCTCATTTGCATTCTTCCTTGCTTAGTTTCTTATGGTTTTCATGCTTAGCAGTCTATATGCGGCCTCATCAGAATAGGTTTGACAGGTACTACTCACGCAGGGGTCCAGGTTTGCGGAGAAGTACTTTTGAACCTTTTTCAACATTTCCGTTTGATGAACAGGAAGAAGAATTAGGCTTTCATAACATGGCTGACAGGGAAGCTGAAGGTTCTCGCAGGAATCATCTTGATGAAGAGGACAGAGAAGCTAGAGATGTACTCAGGGGCATGGTGGCAGGCCAAGAACAGGTGGCGAATATCCTTTGTGATGAGCCCTGCTAGCTCTCAACTCAAACCCCAATAAATTCTTAAGTCTTAATGTGTTTTACTTAGTTTTTTAGAGAATGTTTGTAGACAGAAGAGAAGGTGCGCATCATATTAAAGCTTATAAAAACGCAATATAGACATATTCTGAGCAACAGATGTAATAGATGTTATTCTGTAATACATACAATGAGATTACAAACAAATCACATACCCGAAATGCTCCAGAATAATTAAATAAAGAAGTTTCTCAGTTTGCCAGCCAAAATTGATGAAAACTGACCAAAAGGCTCGCCAAAGCTCCAGATCTGACTTCTCCCACTCCAAAACAGGATACAATCCCCTAAAAGAGGTAGACGCCAAGAAAGGGTCACAAAAGGAAGCCAAGAGAAAGGCGTTTCAACTAGTTCCTTCACACACCTTCCCAAAACAGGCACATTTACCAATGCAAAAGTACGGCCCAAGTAGAATGCTGAAGAGCCAAAGATGGAAGTTGTGGAATTGCTGAAGAGGACGCCTCAAGTGTAGAAACCCCCTTCCTTATTGCAGACACATATAAACTGAATAATAAACTCTGTTAGAAGCATGTAGAACCTCTGAATGAAGCTCTCAACTGCACTGATTCGACTGATCTCTCACAATCTCAAGAGTGCTCAACATCGAAGAGGAATCGTTCTCCAATGGAAAATAATGCTCAAACTTTGATCACAGAGGAAGGCACAGGAAAAATATCCAAGGCAAAGTCGAAATTATCAAGAATAATGTTTCTCATTGCCAAATTGCCTTATATCAAAAAGGCACGCATTTTCAAGATGATACGCCACTTTCATCATTTAAATCTTTTAAATTATATTTTAAGTCACTTTCAATAGTTTGACTTAAATAAAGTGGGCGCCCTTTTATATTTTAAGTGATTTAAATTTTAAATCACCTTTATTGAATTTTTAAGTGATATAAAATATATAAAGTCAATTTGACTTTATAATAAAGCATTAAGTTAATTAATTAACTCAAATCACTTAAAAATCCATAACTTTCTCAAAACTCCAAATATTCCTGTGCTGTCAGAAGCTGTCAACTCCTGAACTGCTAACGCCTGTTGTGAACCAATCACTGAGCTCTGAAGATGAGAACGACAAAACCCATCAAATAATGCCACTGACCCTCTAACCCAACCTGTTAGCCTACGAGAGTCTAAGTAATAGGCTAACCACCATCAAACACGATCATGTCGAAAAAGGGGACATTACAGTCCGCCCTCCCGGAAATTGCTTGTCCGCAAGCAATCTCAACAGCAAAGAATCAACCACTCCACCAGGATCCAAAGGATAGTGCCGTGAAATGTCCCTACTGTCATCAATAGTCTCCTGTAACTCCCAAATCTGATCAGCTGGATCATCATGCTGTAACCTGTCAATCTCAACACCATCTGTCACAGGAAAGAGGATCTCATAAGAAAGCAAATCAAATCGCTAACAACACTTGCTCCCTAAAACTGCACGAGATATGCTATCATCCAACATGTCTAACACGTGCATACCAAAATTGTGCATCCGAAACAGGTCATGTACATGATGACTGAAAGTGAAACTGTGTAGATTCCTGACCATGTACACACTGGGAATCTCCTCAACGAGCTCTGTCTGAAATCCCGATGCACTAACGGAATCTCCGATACTATGATCAAAGCTCACCCCTAAATCAGGGTCAAGAGTAGAATTAGCATCCACCTCAAAGAGCGGATTATCACAAGAAGATGTAGCATCCGCCTCATAAAGAGGATTTTGTACAAACTGAGCCTCATAACTGTACTAATCCCAATCAAACACCTCTGATTCCATGGGACTAGAAGCAAAATGATAATCCTCCTGAATCATCTCATGCTCCTCCTCCTCTAGAATCTTTTGTTCTATCTTCTCACCTTTTGCATTGACGAGAATGATAGATCACATACTCCCATCCTTAAAACCAGCTTGCTGGTCCGTTAAATCAGCAATGTCATCACCCTCATAAAACCACTCCATTTGTCTATTTGAACCCTTAGGCTTAAGAGGACAATTGTGGTTTTGGTCATAAGGAGCTTTGCAATAGAAACATAGCTTCCTCCTACGCAAATCATTTAATGTCTCTCGGTCCAAAGGAGCTGCAAACTTCCTCTTTTCATCAACTTTTTCTGATTCCTTAGGTTCTAATTTGCTATCACTATAGGATGAAGATGCTTCTGCATTTGAAGTGAACTTACCACGTGAAGCTGTAAGTTCCATGCTACGAGCCTTTCTCATAGCTTCATGCAGGGTAGGTGGATCGAATGCCTTGATCCAACCTTTCATTGGCTCATGGAGACCTTCTACAAATAGAATGACAAGTCTCCTCTCTGAGATTCCGGTAACCATAACCGAGAGCTTCTGAAACTCACCAATATAAGACTCCAAACTACCCAACTGCTTTAGCTGAGCAAGGTCTCTGAAGAATAGCTCGGGATCACGTCTATCAAACCTCTCTACCAGTCTATCAGTAAACTCCTGGTACGAGGTAATCCTATCATGGTGTAGTGTAGCCATGCCATGAATCCACCAGTCATGTGCTACGCCATCAAGGTGGAGAGCTGCAAATCGTATAGCATCTTCCTCTGGCATAGGACGTAGTGTCAGAATGTATCCAACTTACTCACCCAGGCACGTGCTGTAACTCTACCACTGCCATCATAGTGAACTAAGGTTAGTTTGTTGGTAGCCTGTCTGAGATCACTTTGCTTGTTTCTAGGCCTCCTGTCATTCCTGTTACGGTTATACTCTCTTCTGGCTCATGAATCGATCGAAGTTAAGGTGCTCCTTAACTCTCGGAGGCAATGTATCTCATTCATCATACATAGTCATGATGTTATCAGCAAAGTTAATTTCACCACCCTGTTCAACCTCTTCCTCTTCATCAGCATCATTTCTGATAAAAGTAGGACATGTAGCTCTCTCAAAGGTGCGTGTTGGGGCAATAATTCTGTGAGGTTCTCTATGAATACTGCCTTCCTGGTCTCTATCCTGATTCTGACCTCTATGAAGTGTCAAATTCTGAACATTTGTGCTCAACTGCTGGAGGATATTCGCCACCTGTTCTTGGCCTGCCACCATGCCCCTGAGTACATCTCTAGCTTCTCTGTCCTCTTCATCAAGATGATTCTTGCGAGAACCTTCAGCTTCCCTGTCAGCCATGTTATGAAAGCCTAATTCTTCTTCCTGTTCATCAAACGGAAATGCTGAAAAAGGTTCAAAAGTACTTCTCTGCAAACCTGGACCCCTGCGTGAGTAGTACCTGTCAAACCTATTATGATGAGGCCGCATATAGACTGCTAACCCTGCAGGCTGGCAGGATCAAAGCTCTAATGCCACTGTGATGAGCCCTGCTGGCTCTCAACTCAAACCCCAATAAATTCTTAAGTCTTAATGTGTTTTACTTAGTTTTTTAGAGAATGTTTGTAGACAGAAGAGAAGGTGCGCATCATATTAAAGCTTATAAGAACGCAATATAGACATATTCTGAGCAACAGATGTAATAGATGTTATTTTGTAATACATACAATGAGATTACAAACAAATCACATACCCAAAATCTCCAGAATAATTAAAAAAAAAAAGTTTCTCAGTTTGCCAGCCGGAATTGATGAAAACTGACCAAAAGGCTCGCCAAAGCTCCAGATCTGACTTCTCCCACTCCAAAACAGGATACAATCCCCTAAAAGAGGTAGATGCCAAGAAAGGGTCACAAAAGGAAGCCAAGAGAAAGGCGTTTCAACTAGTTCCTTCACACGCCTTCCCAAAACAAGCACATTTACCAATGCAAAAGTACGGCCCAAGTAGAATGCTGAAGAGCCAAAGATGGAAGTTGTGGAATTGCTGAAGAGGACGCCTCAAGTGTAGAAACCCCCTTCCTTATTGCAGACACATATAAACTGAATAATAAACTCTGTTAGAAGCATGTAGAACCTCTGAATGAAGCTCTCAACTGCACTGATTCGACTGATCTCTCACAATCTCAAGAGTGCTCAACATCGAAGAGGAATCGTTCTCCAATGGAAAATAATGCTCAAACCTTGATCACAAAGGAAGGCACAGGAAAAATATCCAAGGCAAAGTCGAAATTATCAAGAATAATGTTTCTCATTGCCAAATTGCCTTATATCAAAAAGGCACGCATTTTCAAGATGATACGCCACTTTCATCATTTAAATCTTTTAAATTATATTTTAAGTCACTTTCAATAGTTTGACTTAAATAAAGTGGGCGCCCTTTTATATTTTAAGTGATTTAAATTTTAAATCACCTTTATTGAATTTTTAAGTGATATAAAATATATAAAGTCAATTTGACTTTATAATAAAGCATTAAGTTAATTAATTAACTCAAATCACTTAAAAATCCATAACTTTCTCAAAACTCCAAATATTCCTGTGCCGTCAGAAGCTGTCAACTCCTGAACTGCTAACGCCTGCTGTGAACCAATCACTGAGCTCTGAAGATGAGAACGACAAAACCCATCAAATAATGCCACTGACCCTCTAACCCAACCTGTTAGCCTACGAGAGTCTAAGTAATAGGCTAACCACCATCAAACACGATCATGCCGAAAAAGGGGACATTACAGTTTTGGAGAGCTCTCTCTTGTCAGTTGGAGTCTCAAAAGTTTTGGAGGAAAAGGCTTCTCTTCATGAATTTAGAATTCTTGAAGTGAAGGAAGGCTCATTTGCATTCTTCCTTGCTTAGTTTCTTATGGTTTTCATGCTTTGCAAAGAAAGGAAAACAAAAGCTTGCTTGCATATTGTGGGTGTGTAGTGTTTGTGTGATTTTAGGAATGTAGTTTGACTTGTAGAAAATTTGTCCCCTCCTACTTTCCTTGTCATATTTTGTAGAGAAATTGATTATGTGATTTTAAGGAGGAATAAAGGTAGTTGTATTCTTGTGTGGGAGAATAAGAGATTTTCTTAAATGATTATATGTGTTTGATCTATGGATATATGAATTTGATATATGGATATATGATTTTGATATATGATTATGGATATATGAGTTTGATATATGGATATAAGATTTTGATAGTGGTTTTGGAGAGATGACTAGTGGTGGAAATGTGAGTGGATATGGTGTCATGTACTCCTTTCCTATTTGCTTTCCCTATGAGTAGGAAAATGATATTTGACATTGGCCATGGTCTTGGATATTGAGATCCTTGGTTCTATAGTTCTATATGATTAAGTACTTCTCCCTCCTCCCACTTCCCAAGAACCATGAGATTGTTTATAGTGTGATTCCCCAAGCCTTTGTAAAGTGATTGTATATTCGTGATTTGTACTGGAAATTATATCAGATTTTACAAATAAAGATTATTTCCCTTAAATATGCAATTTGCAACAAACAGTGAAATCAGGTATAAGATAAACTTCACCAAAATGAGCAAAACCAACACCAAAAGGTATGCAACTGAAGTGTGATGATATATGAATGGAAATATCATGAAATTATATCTGATTTTCTGTCATAAACAGAAGCTAACAGCAAACTACAGCTGCAGAAAAAATACATAGAAAAAAACCCTGTGAATGCAAACCAAAATATGCACCCAACTGATGCCAAACTCAACACAACTCAACAAACAAACCTTGCAAATCTGAGCAGCAATATTACACCAATATATGTTGCTGATACAAGGATATTTGCTGCAACCTACAGCAATAACAAACTGGAACATTCAAATACACTTCTACACTAAACAACTCATGCAATATTCACAAATAAAGCTCTAAACAGTAACTTCAGACTCTGTATGAATCTGCCCATGAAGACCATCAGAACCACTGCCTTCAAGCCTCAGACTCCTTGGTTTATCAGCCTTGGAGTTCTTCCTTCCTTGGTTTCTCAGCCTCAAAAGAATTGTCAAAACCTATGAAGAAAAGATGCATAGAATGAAACCACAATGCAAGAAATTGTATTTTATGTGTTGCCCTTTTCAAGAAACATCTTTGGCACCCAAATCCCATGCCCAAAAAGAGGAATCTTGTATGTGAAGTAAGTAACTCCTTCCATCAGTTGCCCCGTGCAATCTGCCATGTGTCGATTGAAGTCTTGCAACTTAATTTGCCAAAAATGCTCTAAAATAACTCCTTCCAATTTCCAACGCCCCATTTAGACTCATGATAATAAAATTAAAATAAATATTAATTTATTCCCCAAATATGATTTTATAAATTTATCTTGGAAATTCCAATTTACCCAATTTATCTGCAAGTCTTGACTGGCTATTTTGAAAATCAGGTTTACTAAAAATAGTAATTGCTATTTTTAGAAAAAGAGACATTACATGATTCTTGGCCTTGTGTGTGAATTGTGGGTGTTGTATTTTGTATCTACCCAGCTCTTTGGCAGTCCTCCCAGCACAAGGGTTGGTAATGATTTGTGCTTACCATACAGTCAAGAGGTGAATACTCTCATCAGTAATGTTCTCATTGAAGCTCAAGAGTTCATGCTACCATTGGCAATTATTGGAGTTTTCATTTTGTGAAGAAAAGGAAGATAAATGTGTTGTTTTCATTTTTGTGTTCTCTTGGGGAGGAGGAATTCAGTATAAGATATTTTCTATTTTCTAAGCTGAGATCTTTGTCACCTTGCTGTATTAGAAATTAAAGCATGGAAATTCTGGAAAATGTAATGCTTTGATGTATTGGAACAATGTGATTATTTATATGCTTCAAGGTGTAGCAATAATGAATTAAAAGTAAACTATGAAAGAAAAAATGGAACATAAAGTGCTGGAAACGTGTCCTCTTATCTTCCTCTTGTTTATATTTCAAATGGAAAGGAAATGTCATACATTGTAGATCAAACTTGAACTAGGGAATTTAATAACTGAGTAGATTATTTTAGCATGTTTCCCTACTTTGGTGTTCAAAGTTCAAACACACTTGATTTGCTTGATTGTAACCTTTGGTAAAAAAAATGGTGATTTGAGTTAAGTTTCAAAACCTAGAAATGAAAATAAAATTAAATGATATGTTTACAGAAAACAAAAAACAGCCACAATCCACCAATATTGAAGACTGCAAATTTTAGAAAGCCACAGTCCACCAGTAGTGGAGACTGATGATTCTCCTTCAAATGCACAGTTAAACAATGCCTATGCACAAAGTTGTGAACTTACAATCAAACTGCGACTACACACAAAACCTACAGTACAAGGAGCTAATACCTACAGTTTGGTAGTGATGAAGACCACAGATTTTTCTTTAAGTCACAATCTACTCCAAACTTGACCCACGCTAAAATAATTATGAATCTTAAGTCTTTACATTGCACGTTATGATTGACTATGTTGTATTAAGGAAAACGAGGAAAGGTAGAATAAAAATCCTGCTTTCCTTGTCATATTTTCTAGACAAATTAATTATGTTACTTTAAGGAGGAACAAGAGTAGTAGCATTCTTATGTGGGAGAATAAGTGATTTTGTTATATGATTAAATGTGATTTTGTTATGCCTGAAAAAGGGTACATTCTCTGACTTACAATTTAATGGGTGAAGTGGAATCCTATTCTTCAAATGCGAGTGCATCCCAAAGTGATGAACCAATTGAGAGCACCCATTCAAGGAAAAGGAAGGAAATAGTCGATGACTCTACCAGGACAAAAGGAAAGAAGATTGCAGATAAGGAACCTACTCAGAAGAAGCAAAGATCAAAGCTTCCTCATTCTGCCACGTCCAGGAATATGGATGAGATATTGAATATTGATGAGTCATTGGACGACATAAGGATTCCTTCTCCGATTCATATTGAGTCAATCCTGCCAGCGAACGATGAACCCCCATCTCCCACAGGCACAAAAATACCCGAGTCCGAGGATGAAAAGGATATTCTAGGTGGTGAATTTCAAGAGGGAATGATTTCCGCTCTTAAAGGAATTCAGAATATTCCATGTGTAGAGAATACTCAGGACGAAGAAGGCATTGAGCAGCCTACTATTCCTGATTGGCTCAAAGAAAGATTGAAGATAAAAGTACCAGTAGAGATCCCAGAGGAAGATGATACGGTCAATTTTCTGACCAGGTCAGAGACAGTTACTGTGAAGAAGCCCGCCAGAATGTTTTCCACCATCCAGAGGGATGAAGTCGGCCGCCGTTCCGTACACATTGTTGTGCCAACGATGGATAAGTCGAAAGAAGATATTGCTCCTCAAGAATATGCCATCACTACTATCGACCTAGGCCCAACAATAAAAGGTCAAGAGGTGGAAGACTTGGACAATTCAGTCGCCTCCATCAAGGCGAGGTTGGAAAAGGAAGTGGCAAAGAAGAAAGAATATAAAAAGGAGATTGAACGCCTGAAGGAGTACATCCAGCATCTGACCAAACCTCTTGATTAGGCCGACTCAGTAGTTCCTCCACTTTTAGACTCTTCACAAGAAACGATTAAAAATTTTGAAGAAGAGATGGTCACAGCTAAAGAAACTAAGGAGAGGATAGTAAGCAAGAGCGGAGAAGCGGCTACATTTGTAGAGAAATTGATATTAGCTTATGGACAGACTTCCTCTTTCCTTTCAAGAATTGTAGTTATGGTTGAAGCATGGGAAGACCTTCAAGATATTCAGGACAGAATTATCCCATGTCTTAGAGTGTTGAAAGGAGTTTCGAAGCAGGAACTAATTGATGGAAAAGTTATTGCAGCAGGTGCTGCATATGATTTTAATAACTGGTATTGGGCATTGATTGCGCAAAGCGAAGTCTTGGAGAAGGTGAAGGCAGATAGTATTAAAGTTGAGGAGCAGATGAGGGAAATCCAAAATAAGATTTTATTTGTAGCTGCAGATGTACTTGAAAAGGATATTGTCCGAGCAAATGATATGCAGCTTGAAAATCTAAAGCTCAAAATCCAGGAGACTTTCTTCACCAGCACAGGACCAATTTTGAAGCAAAATTTGACTAAGGCATCAAACTTCTTGTCCATCCGAGATGCCTTCCAACGCCAGGAATCAAAATGGGAGAATGTTTTCGCCGAGAGTGCAGATGATTTGGACATGTTGGAATACAAGGTCAATATGCTACCACATGTCACAATTGAGGAGGTTAGCATAATACTGTCCAAGTTCATCAAATACACAGCCACTCAAGAGGATAAGGATGCACCTCCTAGAAGATAGCTCCACATGCCACTTGTTCTTCATCCATTTACTGCTAAATGTTATTCTGGGAAACCCTAGTTAGGGTTGATTTGTTTTAATCTTTGTCGTTGATCTTAAATTGATCTCGGCCATTCATTTGTTTTTATAAACTCTATATAAACTCTCATTCTCTCATTTCATTGTATGGAGAGAGTCTTATGAAATTGTTGCGTATAGCTACTTTGATAATAAAAGCTCATATTGCATGGTTTGCTTTGAATCCTTTTTATTGTCAAGTGGTTGCATGGTTACATACCTCCCTTCAACATAGAATAGATTTAAAGTAGAATTTAGAGTAGATTTAGAATAGAATTTGATTTGAATGCATGTTAGATGAATGAAAGATTGATAGTGTTGATAATGGTGAAATTAGTTCATACCTTTTTCAATTGAATGATTTTCAATTTGATGTGCAACGTTAGTCTGAACTTTAAAATTGTTAAACTCGAATTTTATTACTTATGTTCATTATTCAAATTGATGATGGTCTTGAGTAATAGGATATCATTCGTAAATCCCGTTGAAGATTGCACCATCTTTGTCTAGTTGTTGTAGTCATCATACTTGGGAAAGCAAAGATTGGTTTGAATTTCGCCATCCAACACTTGTCTCTTGAGTTCATAGGATTGGTTTAGTATTAGTCTAGTCTCTAAAACCCTTATCCTTTTTTTTTTAATTTTATTTCAAAGATTAGCAATTTAGCAGTAATAGAATTTCACCACTCATCATCCATAGCATTCAAAGTCCAAAGTGATGAAAAGTTGAGCGTAAGTCCCCCTTACAATACCAGCAAAACATAGCAAACCAACTAAGACTATCCTATAGGCATCAGGAACCTTGGAGTCTACTTTGTGATCACTTAGCTTAGCACATTGGAGTCTTTGTTCAAGAGAGAGTAGGATATTCTATTGGGTATTTTATTCTAATGTTGGTTGAGGTCGCAAAACCCGCATCAATAGGTAGTCATTGCTATTTTTAGCAGTGTCTATTTTTAGTAAGTCATGCTTCCCAAAATGTGCTCATTTTGAGATTGAAGTCACTATTTTTAGAAAGTGTTATTTCTAGCAGTGGTCCTAGTAGCTTTTCAACACATGGTTACTATTTTTGGCAGTGGTGGTAGTGCAGTGTTTGGCGTCTTGGTATTTTTAGCAATAGCTTCTCCAACATTCTTGGAGTTCAAAAATGGAAGGTTTGCATCTTAAGTCTGTTTTATATTGTTAAGTTGCTTTTTGACCCCTATGCCTAGGAAGCACAACTTAAGTTGTTTTAAAAATGGGAAATTGGAGTTGGATGCCTAATTTGGTGACTTATGCTTTTTTGAAAGATTAATTTGATGCAAGCTAAAGTGGATGCCCAAGTTATGGTGTTGAGTGATTTTTAATAAAATATGATATCCTCCATGTGTGGCATCCCTTTTTGGAGGGAAATGCAATTCAAACTTCTGGGTCTCAGAGCCTATTTATACGCCCTCCTTGCTCTCATTTGGTTATGCTATTTTGATGTAACAAAGTGCTACTGAAATGCAGATTGAACTCTTTGGGATTTGAGGACGAAACCCCTCCAAGTCATCTTCAATTTCAAGATTGAGAGATATCTCCTAGCTGAACAGTGTTGCAACTTCATCTCAGGGGTTGCAGTTGAGCTTACTATGGTGATGGCTACTATATTGCTTTCAGTTATTACTAGTTTTGATGTTTTCTAGTATATTTTGCTGTGTATGTGTGTGTTGGTTTGCTGTTTGGAGGCTTTTTGGAGTGTTTAGTCAGATTTTGGATGTTGCTAGTTATGCCTAGCTGACCCACGTTATTGTTCACGTTGCTTGGAGAAGTTGATATAATTTTGTGGGTATTCATCCTATGTATTTCTCATGCTTGGGTGCCCCTTTCCCTAAAGTTTCATAATTTTTGAAGGTGTGTGGGATTTTTCCTTGTTGGTCAACCTACCTAGGAGGCCGTACCATGCGGCCGAACGTGTCTTGGGAAAGTGTCAATGCTGATCAGACTTGTATGTGGCAGCTAGCTACCTAGACTTGGACGCCTAGCAGAGTGTGACCATTTGCAAGTGATTTGGCTTCATTCCAATGAGTATTGGAGGAGATATGATCATTTTATGAGGGCTGGTTGTGTTTTCATGTTCGTTGTTCATGCATATCAGACTGTTGCACCAGTCATATCAGACCTGATTCTCTTTGGTACTTTCATGTTTTATGATGCCTAATTGTTCCTATGTTGCAGGGATTGTTCATCGATACATTGGGCGATCATATTGGCTTGTTTATCTCTTAATATCCTGTACTAGACATTCATTGTAACACTGATTTGATAGTACCAATCAGCTATTTGATTTCTTGATATTTTGGATACTTACCCCACTAAATAAGTGGTTGAGCCTTTGCTTTATGTACTTCTCACTTCCGCTGAATAAGTGGTCGAGTTTCTTATATTTCCTTTCTTGTTGCCCACTAAAAAGTGGAAGTTGGTCAGCTTGCTGCCAAGTGCATTTCCTTTCTTCTAATTCCTGCTGAACAAGCGGATGTTTACTTTCCTGCACTTGATTATTATTACTCACCCCACTGAAGAAGTGGTAGCATAGAGAAGTTTTCAATATTGTAAGCCAACCACCGTATGCTCTCACCTTGCCCACATCGAGATCTGGGTGATCAGAAAGTGGGAGGTGTTCATTTCCAGTTAGCTTGTTAATTCAATTATTGCAAGATCCCCTTTTCATTGTATGCTCTCACCTTGCCCACAGTGGGATCTGGGTGATCAGAAAGTGGAGGGTTGTTTTACAGTTTCTTGTCTTTGCATTTCATCTAATTCTAACGGGTGAAAATTTGTGGAAAAAATTGGGGTGGTTATTACATAGAAGGCATGGATCAAATGGCTTTATCTTGGAGAGCACTACTATAATACCACACATCACATGTCCATTGGTATGACTCTTTTCAAAGATTTTTATGGATATGATGCTTTATCTTTTGTGGATTCGATCATCACTCACAGCAAAGTGTCAGGAGCAAAAAACTTGGTTCAACAAAGCCAAGAAATTTTGAAGGTACTCAAGGAAAATCTCCAACAAGCTCAAAATTAGCAAAAGATGTACATGTAGATCAACACAAACTAGAGAAAACATTTGAATTTGGTGATTTGTTTTTTTAAGGTTGCTACTTTATAGGCAATCATCCCTCAAGAGAAGTGGAGCTGAAAATCTTAAGCTATGTTTCTATAGACCCTACAAGATCTTAAGGAGGATCAAAGAGGTGGCCTATGAATTGTAGTTGCCAAAACAAAGTTAAATTCATAATCTGTTTCATGTTTCATGCCTCAAAAAAGCACTTGGTCAGCATATCACACCTTCAGTAGTGTTGCCTCCAATTGCTGGCAAAGGCAAGTTGATTATAGTACCCAAAATTATCATGGATGTGTATGAGAGAAAATTGAAAAATCGTAGCATTTTAAAATATTTGATCCATTGGAGGAATTTTCCAATAGAGGACGACACTCTAAAAGAAAAGCAGATTTTTGAGCATCTAAATTTGCAATTGCTTGAGGGCAAGCAATTCTAGGAAGGGAAAATTGTCATGTCCCTCTTCTCAAGTGTAAGTCCAATGAAGACCCTTAGACTATTATTTTATTTCTCATAGTCTAATGGGGTGGTGCAAGGGAAATAATTAATAATTTAACTTAAGTTTCCGAAAAAGTAACTTTAAGTTACATTCAAAAAAACAACTTATGCTTTATTATTAATACAAAAAGGGTTGTTTTAAAGAGGGACCAAAAGTGACACTAGGTATGCGGTCCAAATTCAAAAGAAACATTGGAGGGAAAAAGAGAAAAAACTAAATAATAATTATTTTTCCTCAAAAGTCCTATATAAAGAGAAGTTGAGGAATGGAAAGGGTTACCAATTCATTTCTCTTGTCAGTGAACATTGTTCATCTTTTCTTCTGTATGATGAAAACCTTTGGAAAAGAATGGATTCGAAGATGAAAACCCTCCTATTCATTTGAGTAATTTCATTCAAGGATTACCATTGAGCTAATCAGTTGTAGGTTTTTAGTGTGTTTCAATTGGTGTACAGATTTCCAATTTTTCAGAAATTGTGTGCATGTGGGTTTTCTAGAACTCAGATTTTGTGAGATGATTTCAAAGTATTTATTCATTTGAGTTTCCAATATTGATATTTTAATATAGTTTGGGCCATTCCTTGGCTGGTCATACCTTGTAATGTAAATTGTATGTTTTTATTAAAGGTATTGAGTTTACACATTAATTTTCATGTGCTACCATAACAATTATCTAATCACAAATTTTAATGTGTTTTTAAGGGACTGCAGCCTCATATCTTCTTGGTCGCACCTATTTGTTTTAAAAAGACTATTACACCAATGAATAATGGTGTAATTCCTTAAGGAAGCACCTTATTATTTATATTTGAATCTTGTTTGCTGCTGGGAATTAAAAGGGAATCGCAGCCTTTAAACAACTGCTAATTTAATCGTTCTACAACTTGCCATTCATTTCAAAAGGTAGTTGTACCTTCAAGGAGAGCGCATATTTGGAATGTGATTTCTATTTCATATTTTTAGCATGATATTACTGCAAATAAAAATCAGTACTTCGTATCAATCAAATAATATTTTTAACATTGTAATTTTTTGTGCAGTTTACCATTAAAAATATTATAAGTTTGAAAGTTGATTCTTACTTTGTAAGTCTAGATGGCTATTCCGCTACAACACTAGAAAATCATTTACTTACCAGTATTATTATTTCTAATGATGATCTGTGCGGCTCTCCACCAAATTTAGTATTTGTATTTAATCTAGAAGGCTTGTTACCAAAAAGTATTACATTGCTTTCAGTGTTTTCTATCAGTTGCTATATTGAGTTGTATGGCTTGCTACTAACAAGTATTTTTCTATGATAATCAGTCTAACCCCTTTCACCATATGCTCTCGCCTTGCCCACATCTGGATCTTGGTGATCAAAAGGTGTTAAGGTTGCGTGCATTGTTCATTGTGAAATTGCAAAAGCAAAAAAAACTCAATTCGGGACATCACACTCATTTCCAATCTTTCATTACTATCCATTACTTCATCTAGTTCTTTTAAAACAACACATACCTCCTTAGATGCAATATATTCAGCCATATGTTCACAAAGAGTGTGCCCTCTCACCAACATGATCAACTTGATTTTTTGTATTTCATTATCCCAATTATTCAACCAGCACTTTTCACTCATCTCTACCTACATGATATACTCTTGCACCCCAAGTTGCGCCACAAAAACATTTACCTTGATGTTGGAGAGGAGATATTGTAACTTCTTAAGGGCCTTCTTTAAGGCATAGGCCTACTCTTCAATGAAGTCATAATTCACCTTGTAGTCCTTGAAGGTCTAGTCAATGGAAGCAATTGAATGTTCATGCTCTATGGTACTTTTTTGCATTTAAAGTTTTGAGCCCCTACAATACTATGTTTTTCTCTAGACATACACAAAATTAAGTTCCAATCGCAATCTAGATTTACCAACACAAGGACTCTAGTAATGGACTTTTTAATAGGTTCAAAACATTCCTTGCCCTCTCAAACCCACTTGAATTCCACCCTTTTCTTTTAACATCAAAGTTATAGGCCTCACAAGAACAACAAAGCCCATGATGAACTTCTACATGGAATTGATTTTTCCAAGGAAGGATTAGAGAGTTTTTTTACAGGTGAACAAGAATATCTCAGCATGGTTTCCACCCTCTTTGGATTGATGGATGTTGCCACATGACCTAAACATTTCATCTCAAGAACTATAAAATCAACTTCTTAGGGTTTAGATAGATGCCAAATTCCCTATTGTTTTCAAAAACCTTCACAAGCATAGCATGTGATTTGCATTGCTTCCAAAGAAAATAGAGATGATGTCAATGTACACTAACACAATTATGTTGATCAATCTTTCAAAGGTCGTCCATGGCTCTCTAGAAGATATCTCTAATATGTAATAGCCTAAAGGGCATCCTTTGGTAGGCATAGATAAATGCTCCACTTGGTGAAGTGGATTTTGTGTCAATCTTCCTTTTTGATCCATCCATGCTTATAACTAGAGAGACCATCCAGCAGGTATAACATTTTCAACCTGGCCACCACTTTTAAGATCTAGTCCATTAGGAATGGTGATCCTTAAGGTAACCTCCATTCAGGTCCCAAAAATTTACTCACAAGTTCTATTGGCGGATGTTGCCACATTACCTAAACATTTCCCCTCAAGAACCACAAAATCAATTTCTTAGGGTTTAAACAAATGCCAAATTCTATAGTTTTCAAAAACCTTCCTAAGCACAACATGTGATTTGCATTGTTTCTAGAGATAACAATGATGTTGTTAAGGTACACTAGCACAATTTTGTTGATCAAACCTTCAAAGGTTGCCAGTGGCTCTCTAGAAGGTGCTTCCAACATTTGATAGACCAAAGGGCATACATAAATGCTCCACTTGGTGAGGTGGATTTTGTGTCAGTCTTCCTCTTTGACCCATACATGGTTATAACCAAAGAAACCATTGAACTAGGATAACATTTTCAACCCGCCATTTTAAGATCTAGCCTATATGATGCAACAAATAGTGGTCTGTTATGTACCTAGGGATATGATATTATAATGTACTTAGGTGGATGGTGATGCCGGCATGTGGCACACATCCCTTAAGTTAGTTATATTGAATCATGTGAATAACTTGTGTAATTAATTATCAGGAGTTGAGTAGGCCTTCATTGGGATTATCCCTCCATTGTATTATTAGGAGGAGGTATATATAAAGGAGGTGATTATCATTGTAAGATAGGTGTGAAGTATGATATTGTATTTGGGATCTCTTGGAGATATAGCGTAGAGTGGCTTCTTCCATAATGAATATTTTATGGTGTTACCCTACCATAAGGGTTTACTCTATTTCGGCATATATTGGATATTAGGGCATATTGGCCCACAAACATCTCTTGTGTTGTGTGAGATCTATCTTTTGCAATATATTATTTCTATTATTATATGTGTGGATCTTATTGAGTGGTATCAGAGCATCGATCTGGGAAAAAGTCAATGAAACCCTAGCTTTTGAAGATTTGCCTATAATTTTCAAACAGCTCCAAATTTTCCAGCACTTTTTTACTGAAGTTGAAGGATAATATAAGGAAGCTACAGTCCAATAATCAGGATTTTATCATCAATATTTTGTGTTATTGCAATTTTATGATTTTTCATAAATTCGTTTTCTAGGCCGCAAATCAAGGTATTTTTTTGAATTTTTTACATTTTTGGAAAGGGCATCAAAATTCATGAGGGGTATATTAATTTCATTTTTTAATTTGAGGCCGACTTCATCATGTATTGGGTGTATCAAAGTTGGGTCAATTGAATTTGATAGAATGGTTATCTATTGAAAGCATTTTTTCTTAATCACTAATTGCAATGGAGATTATTACTTTTGATGGAAGTGGAGATACATTAGAATGGTGGTACAAATATAAAATATCTCATGGAAAATCTTTTGTATGGAAAATATACTTTCATTATTGTTTAAGAGGTGAAGCTTGGCAATGGTATGAACCATTGGATGAGGATATTTCTTCCTTGGATGAACTAGAACAAGCCTTCTTAGATAGATGGGCTCCAAAACAAGGAGAAGAAGAGGATGAAGAAAATAAAGAAGAAGAGGAAGAAGATGAGGTAAAAAATAAAGAAGAGGAAGAAGACGATGAAGAAAATAAAGAAGAGAAAGAAGAGGAAGAAGAGGAGGAAGAAAATAAAGAAGAAAATGAAGAAGATGGAGAAAACTTAAAAGAACAAGGAGATGATACATGCACATGCACTTTAGCTCCAAGGAAGGAAGATTCAATCCTTCAATTTCATGGGTGCATTCAAAAGGAAAAGGTTATTGTCTCTATAAACCCTAGCAGCAAGTATAACTTCATCAAAATGGAAGTAGCCAAGAAGCTACATGTACAAGCAAAGAACATCAAGGACAATCACATATTAGGTATGGATATTCAAAATTTTGAAGATTTAAAGCTCTCTATCGATAAGTATGTTTTGCATTCAAACTTTCATGCTTTGGATATGGATGGGTTAGATATTGTTCTTGACTATCCTTGGTTAGAATCTTTGAGGAACAATAAATATCAATATGCAAAAGAAGTTCATGAAGCTTTGGTATAGAAGGAAAAAAATTACATTATAGAATATTACACATAAAGAAGTCCAAAGAAAAGTCAAGGAAGAGAAAATTCAAGAATCTCATGAAGATTGTAACAATGAATTAGAGGAAAAGAAAGAGGATCAAGATGTTGAGAAAAAGAGAAATAATTCTACTAAGGAATCACTAAAACAAGTGGCAGGAAATGATGAAGAATCAAAAAAGGTTCCAATGACAGCAAAGGGTGCCTTATATAGGCATCCACATCATTGTGAGAGGAGAGAATCATGGAGGAAACCATCATGGATACATGATAGTATATGGAATCGACAAGGAATTTACTATAGACCTACATGGAATCGAAGGAACAATTACAACAATCAGTGGTATGATAGAAGTAATGGCTACTCGTGGAAGCAAAGAAACTATGATAAGGGATGGAATCAAATGGGAGCAACAAAATATGGCTCAAGGATGAGATCTAGGAATTGTCAAGAAAAATACACAAGGATCAACTATGGATGGTTGGATGATTGGTCATGGCATCATATTTATAATAACTTGCAACAGTCATACTATTTCGCTTCTTCTCATGTTTCGAGGACAAAACATGTCAAGGAGGGATGGCATGTTATGTACCTAGGGATATGATATTATAATGTATTTAGGTGGATGGTGATGCCAACATGTGGCACACATCCCTTAAGTTAGTTATATTGAGTCATGTGAATAACTTGTGTAATTAATTATCAAGAGTTGTGTAGGCCTTCATTAGGATTACCCCTCCATTGTATTATTAGGAGGTATATATAAAGGAGGTGATTATCATTATAAGATAGGTGTGAAGTATGATATTATATTTGGGATCTCTTGGAGATATAGCGTGGAGTGACTTCTTCCATAAGGAGTATTTTATGGTGTTACCCTACCTTAAGGGCTTACTCTATTTCGGCATATGTTGGATATTAGGGCATATTGGCCCACAAACATCTCTTGTGTGAGATCTATCTTCTACAATATATTATTTCTATTATTATATGTGTGGATCTTATTATGGTACTTACAGTAATCCCTATTTGAGTCCTAGAAAACCACACATGAGCAGATGTTCTCCTTCCGCATAAGGACCAAATTATCTACTCAACTAGAGTGCTTCATTAGAAAGATTATCCCCATCTCAATGAGCTTGGATAGTCCTTTCCTCATGAGAGTCTCGATATTGTGATAGCTTCTTTGTTTCTGTTTGATAAGTTAGGAATTATGTTCTAGTTGGATAATAGTATGTTGGATAATATCGTTAAAGTAAACATTGAGGTCTTCATACGTCTATGTCATGGGTCTTGCCCATAGTAGGCAAACTCGGCGAGTACTCGCCAGGTTTTGTGTCTAGCGAGTAACTCTCATGGATTTTTGCCGAGTTTTTGGCAAGTACTCGCCAATTTTTTGGCGAGTTTTTCCAAAAAACTTGGTGAGTTTGTGCCATTAACTCAACGAGTCTCTACTCAAACAAAAAATAAATCATTTTTTAAAACATTTTAACAAAAAAAATGTGCCAAATACCTAATTTCTCTCTTAAGTGATAAAATTGTGAAAATGGTGTGCGACATGAAGTTTTGTGTGGTTTCAAAGGCTTTAATTTGGGCTTGGTGGCGGGGGCAATGCCCCTCAACCCTACCCTATATCGCAATAGGGAATGTGCCAAGGGCACTGCCCCCAAACCCCACAAGGGGTGTTGCCCCCAAACCCCCATGAGGGGCACTACCTCTCAACCCCACTGGGGGCATCACCTCCAGACCCCCATGATGGACACTACCCCATTGGGGTCTCCACTCCTAAGCCCCCACTAGCTATTGGGATCACTTCTCATATAAAAAATTTGATCACAATGAGGGGATTTGGGAGTGGAGACTAGAATTGACAACTTAGACAATTATCTTTATCGCTATCATAATATCATTGATCAATGATGAAGTACCATATTATCAGTATCAAATATTCAAATTCCATTATTATTTATAAAATGTAATACAACCTTCAGCTTTGCACAAGAAAGGTAAACAACAAATCAGAGGAGGTCTTTGATTTGGTCAAGTCAAAGCCACAAACATAGCCTTCAATGTCAAATGAGGAGCTGCAATGGAGTGCAAGGATTAGAACCTCTCCCCAAGTTTTTTGTAGACTAGGGGAGAGGAAAATGTAAAATGTTGTAATATGTAATTTATAAATTATGATGATGATTTTCAAAGGCAATCATCATAAATTCATAATAGTTGGCTGGCAACTATTATATCAAGATTTCACATGATGATGCGATGTTGTACTTAATTTGTATTCACATGAATCAAATTTAATAGAACACGGTTTTGTACTCATTTATGGACTTACTGGATATATTGTCATTGAATTTTGCAAAAAAAATGTGTTTTTAAGGAAATTTAAACAAAGTTTTAAGTTGCCAAATTTTTCCCAAGTCTTTGCCGAGTCACAAATTTTGGGTCTGCCAAGTCCGAGTCTGCCAACTATGATCTTGCCAGTTGAACTTCACAAAACTCTTTGACTAAATAAGTATAAGGATCTGATTAGATTTCTGAATGTATATAGTATGTATAACTGACATTACTTGCAACAACATGTGTGTGCTAGGTTTCAGATCTTGGACCATGGCAAGTTTAGTCATTCAATTTCTAAATTCATTAAAATATTTTAACTTATTCTGAAATGATGTAATAAGGAATCTGAAGTTAAATTGGTTTCAGTTTATGTAGGTGAAAAGAGACTTCCTACTTGAGATGTTATTCATCTATGGATTGGGACAGGATGCTAACCAACTGGATAATAGCATTACAAGTCACATCTTATTTGTTTCAAACTTGTATTGATTGCGTAAGTCAATTGTTGTCTATTATGTTGTGCAGTTGTTTTGGGTGAATGATTTTTTACCATAAATATGCATTTGTGTATATATAAATATATATGTCTGCATCTTCGCTGTTCGGTATAATATATTTTATATGTATATGTCACAGAATAATAAATTAAATGTATAATATATATACATATATGTGTGTGTGTGTGTGAGAGAGAGAGAGAGAGAGATTGAGGTTGAATATAACTTTAAATGTAAATCTAACTATATATTTAATAAATCTAAAATAATACATAACATGGGCATTAAGCCTGAGGTTTTAAAGCCTATTGTAAAACCTGGAAACTCAAGCTAAAGTTTTGCAAGCTTTTGTTTTGTAAACCTATAACCTAAACACTGATCTAACAGTGGATATTCTCATTGCAATGGCAATAACTGCAATGGCTTTTCTAACTGTGGTTTACGAGGAAAAACTCAATTGCAGTGAGCTCCCTATGGTTCAAGACCACCAACCCAACATGTAATGACTGGTTTCATTGAGTTATGGGGCAGTTCTGGCGTACTGAGCATTTCTGGTGAGTACCAAGCTTTCTCCGGTTTTTGAAGTCATTTTCATATTTGTATTCATTTTGATTATCTATTTTCTCCGAGAGGCCTTCTCCATGCTATTTCCACCAATCGTGAAGACTGTAACTACTCTTGGCTTCATTTCATGATGAAGTCTTTGTAATAGTGTTAACTGTTGTTTAGAGTGTATAAAATTATAAATATACATTAATCTGCAGCATGACAGGGATTTCAGTTGTCTGATTATCAATGTTATTGGAGATTTGCTCTTTTGATTGTTCTTGGTTGGGTTTGATTGGCATTTTTGGCTATGGAAGGATGGTAGCAGCAGGTTTAAGCAAGGAAAGAACACAGCACCGAGGCTTGGAAAGCAATAGTTTCATAGTTTGTGTTTTAATATTCTAGTAAGTGTGTTATTGAGATAAGGTTGCTGACGTTAGGTGAACTATCTGTAAAGACCCGTGTGGTCTGTAATGTGATTATCAGTATATTTTACTATCGTTGATAAATGAATACTGCTAGTATGATTGATTGTTTCCATTTGGTCAAGCCATTTTGGGTTATTTTCTATGTTTACCAGTAAGATTATAATGAGCTATAAGTTGTGGCATCTAGGCACCTTAAGTTTGTAGGTTAATGGGTTGTAATCTTGAACAGAATTATGGTACTTATAAATAAAGGTCAGGGCTTGTTTTGGGTCTGTTGAGTCGATGGATGACCTAGTAATGTTTTATATGAACTCCCACAAGGAGTCCTAAGCTTGAGAATGACACATGCTTTAATGGCCTCCTAGGATGAGGGTTTTCGTGTATTGTGCTTTCCAGCTGATGAGTCTCTTATTATTAAATTGTGATAAATGTTCTGGGTGTTATGGCTAGGTCATGAGCCCGTGTAGCAATACATTGATAGTTGTTATCAACCATATAGTGTTAGTAGCTGATCCCTGATAAGTTGTTCTTTGGAAGTTGTTACATAACTTATTGTCATATGAACTACTTGGTTTCAACTGCTTGATGATTTTGAGGGTTAAACCAGAATGAGTACAGGGTGACTGTGTTGAGAACTTAATAAAATTTCAAGTATGGGTTATCTGTATGTCTGTTATTATTGTTACTATTTTTCATTATTAAGCATTTAAGTTTTGTCAGATTAGATTTTAAGCTCAGGTTTCAAATATAACTCTGGAAATAAAATTGCTCCCTTGTGAAGCATAAAGCTACGTCGTTTTAGATTATTTGCCATTACCGCATTGGATACCACCTTGTGTCTAGAACTTGGAGGATGGGTACTTTACGGAACACTGGTTCATAGATGGAGTCCTATGATGAATAACATCTCTTGCAGGTAATTTGATTAACAGAAATTTATTTCTCAGTTCATCTTTTGTATTTGTATTCAGATCGTTGAAGGAAACTTGGTTTCAAAAAGCATATCTTGTATATCAGTTGTATTTTGGTTCAACTGTAAGCAAGGAATGTCTATCCTATTTTATCTGCCTAAAGAGTTATTAGATTATTTAATGAGTTTGTGTAAACATGGTTCCTAAACGGAAGATTATAAAAATTTTCAGTTTGATTATTGCAATGAAAGTGGAATGAAGACCAGAAATTTAAGGATATAAACGACATTTCAATTATTTACTGATTATACCAAAACTCTTGAGGTTGATGTTCAGTTTTATTCTTGATAGAATATATTAAATAGTTAAATCTACTATACTTCAACATGTCGTTAGAAAGCATGACAATGGGAATAAATGTTAGTCCTTAAGCAATAAAAATCATCTCGCTATAACAAGATTATTAATTACTTGACAATTATTTACCTGGTTTATAACCAGGTAATGGATAATCTGTCTTGGGACTTGAAGTATTTGTTTACATAGGATGTATGTAATGTCCCTTGTTTGGGATACTTAGAATTCTGCCCTAAAATCACAATTTCCAAGTAAGAGACATATTTTATTAAATTACAACTTTTGATAGACTCTAGTTAAACCCTGCAATAATGTTAGCCAATGATTCATAATATAATATAATTAATTGATTATTAGTATTGTTACATCCACTACATTATTTAAAATATATATGTACTGATCTAGACGAGTAATTCACAATGCTGATTCTGAATTATTATCCCCTCAACAATCAATCATTGGAGAAGATTAGAGAGGGAACCTCGATCCGGATGCTAGGAGTCTTTCCTACTTCTAAGCCCAAGAGTGGATAGTCAACCACCTTGTCTACTTAGCAAGGAATCTCTCCCCCCTTCATGTACTTCCAATTCATCTGTACTTCCAATTCTTCTTCCCATGAATGAATTATAGAGGCATTAATAATTTAGATTGATAATGCAATAATAATATGAATTACAACTCCTATCAAGTATATATTCAAATATCTAAATGCATGGAAATACATGGAATTAATATTACATTTGCTGATCTTTCCATATCAGACTTATTCATTTCATTTCCTGATTTCTTATTTGTTTTCTTCCATTCCATATCTTTTGCAAATGATTCCACCTTCCTTATGCATCCCCATGAAATGACACATCTCTTGGAAGGGAGATAACCCCTTTGTTTAACTTTATCGCTGCCTTGACTAATCTAAGTTCTTTTTATTTATTTATTAATGACTGCCTTAGCTAAAGCGCTGCTCTTCACTTTATTTGCCTCACATATTCCTTTAATCGCTGACTTGTCTTTACTCATGATCGCTGCCTTTATCTATTGCAATTAAAATCGCTGTCTTGCATATATTTAATAGCTGCTGTAATACTTTATATATTTTCTTGTATTAATATTATGGTATATATATATATAATCATAATATTATATTATGATAATTATAATTATAATAATATTAAGTTGTTAATATTTATTTTTATATTTTTAAAATGTATTTTGTTATTTATTGTATTTCAATGCTTGGTTATTTTTATACTTTAGTGTTGCAATTTTGAGAGCATCACAGTATTTGGCATGTTTTTACAAAAAGAAAAAAATTATGATTCAGATCTAGAATGTGTGGTTTCTAAATCTTAACTATTTTTTGAAGAAATAAACCCATGTAAAGCTTTTCACTCAATTTCAGTGTTCTCTTTTTTGAGAATCGCCTGAAGGTTGACTACATCAAAGCTCTCTAGAAAATCGTAGACTCGATGTTTGTAAGGCCTCAACAGATTATTCTATGGTGTAAGGGGATTGACAACCAATTTTGTGTCTCTATAGAACATTAGGAGCTTGATTCTCCTTAATTTTTTACCAGTTGCAGTCTTAGGACCAGAGCCTCATACTCACAATTAAACTATATCGGATATGAATGATATGTTTTTTCCCCTTGGTGAAATAATGTCTATGTTGGCACTTATCCCATCTCTACTTTTGGCATCACTGACATATAATTTCCGTAGGCCACTCAACTCATTTCCCTTTCAAAAAATTTAGGAGGCGCATCTCTTCCTTGTGGATACAATAGATGCTCATCCTAGTTTCTTCAAAGACCTTAAAGTTCTCTACAAATTCTTCAAATTGTTTGTAAGTCCAATCCTTCAAGAAATCGTCTTCTTCTGAACTGCAAAACTCTAGGACCCCATCTGAAATGGCAATGCAATTCACCTCTTATCCAAGCTCTTCAAAGGATTGAACATGGGAAAATGTGATAAAATCTGTGACAGTCTTGCCCCTTGAACCCTACCTAGTCTTCACGGTCATATGGAACCAGTCCAATGATAATTCCCCCAATCTTGGCAGTGAGATCTCATTATAAGCAGATCTACAAGAAAATCAGGAGATCAATGATGTAGATCTCTTGAAGCACACTCACACTAAGACAAAAGTGTAAGGTCAAAGGGTAGTCTTTCATGATTCCCATGATTTTGACAGGACTTGCATCAAGTTGGGTTACACCCTTCACAACAAGTGTACGAGAGACACCAAAGCATCTACAAAATTTTCAGCATTACAATGTTGTTAACACCAGAATCATCCATACAACTGTAAACCAAGTGGCTCCTAGTTACCAAGGAAACATAGAAGGGGGGCTTTATTTATGTTTACCATTGTGGTGCAAATATGGCATGTGTTAAGTTGTTCATCCTGGATTCCCTTCTTTTGGTTCACTTTCTATGTAGTTACATACTTCCATTATGCCATTTCAAGGCCTCTTGCAACAGATTAATTTGTCCAAGGATCAATAGGGCATCCCACATAGTCATGTTGCCAAGAGGTTTCTTCATTGGTTCAACCACATTGAACTAACCAAATGAAACCAGCTTTTGTTGTGAGGTATATCCCGGCCATTGCCATTTTAGCTTCTCAATAGAAGTGGTCAAGATCTTTGTAGGCATGAAAGACTCATTTGGCATTTGTAAAATTGATTTAGGATTTTCCGTGGGATCCTTTCCCAACAATCCTTTTGGATTGACTTCTTCAATTATAACCACATGAGTGGTCAAAATGTTGGGTTATGTTTGAACATCGGGCAAAAATTGATTTATAGTAACTTGAGCATCAAGAGACCTCTTCTTTGCCCTTATCACATAGTTTGATTGCTTTTGGAGATGAATGTTCATCATTGCATTATCATTCAATGCACATAAGACTCTTTCCCATTAGGCCATAGCACTTCTGCTCATGCTAGGCTAGGAATCTTGGGGATCAACTATATCTTGAGGAGGCTGACATTAAGTGCTTATGGCCATAAGCACTCGCACCTAGTAATCAAGGGAACTAATGGAATCATGGGCAAAATTGCATGCCAAACACCAGAATTCATATTCTTCTGCCATTTCATTATGCATGGGGACAATGAATTCGGAAGCATTGTGTTAATTTTGATAAGGGGGGATCCCCTATATCTTTTGAATAGATGAAGGGGCATGAATAAGTGGGGAGAAAATCTGCAGCCTTCGAGGGGACTACTAATATTTATTGGGCTGGTAGCTCTAATTGCTATTGCTGTAGTATGGCCTTTGAGTGTTCTGAGAAAATTGCCTCTGGTATCAAACATATTTGAGAAGCCCCTCATCAAGGTCTTAATTGATTCCACATCACTAGTGGATTGGGAAGGGGTTGGGGGTAACCATACCTTGGATGAATAGGTGTCTGATTAGCATTCACAATAGTGGGAGGCTTAGGCAAAGGGCTCATTGGTGGCACCAAATGATAATTGGGCATTTGGGTAAGGTTACAGATTTTAGGGTAGAAAGACATTGCAGTACCTATAAGGTTGTTTCTGTTCTAATGGCTAAGTCATTTTCTTGGGAAGAGTTTTTCCTCTCATAGATTGGATCATAGCTGCTACTCTAGGTTTTAGGGCCTTTAGATAATATAGGAAAGCCATGCTAGGTGAAGGACAAAATGTACTAATATTATTTCCCATGATTTTCTAATTTGAGAATTGAAGTTGGAAATGGATTTCACAAGAGCCCTTTTTATGGTGGTAAGCTACTCAACGAATAGGTTTTTCCCTTTTTCTTTAAATTGGTTATAGATTAATCTTTCCAAAGCATCCCAATCGACAACAAAGCTAGGGGCTAAGCCCCTAAACCAGTCAAAGGCATTTCCCTTGAAGGATGCAACAAGCAGCATTAGGACTGCATTTGGAGTCGTGATGCGACACATAGCACAAATATTTGCCACATCTTGTATGTGGTCTATTAAAGTGGTGGATCCACATCCATCTAAGTAGGTAGCGCCTTCAAAGCTGAAATGGAGAGATTGTTTATTTATTGGATTGGCAATAGACTACCAAAGTTCCATAATGCACCCTATTCGTTTGTCCAAATAGAACCACTGAAGACTATGAACTTGTGGATGGGGACAAGGAGCAAGCTCTTCACATGGTATCTAGAATTCAAATATTCAATATAGCTCTACTTTTTGGAAAAAAATATATATATTGAGGTTTTGTCCCAGTTGATTTCTAGTTGAGGATCTTATTTGGATCCTTCTCATGCACTGCCAATCTGATCTGTAGCAGAATTGAGTCGCTAAAGTAGAATTGCCAAGTAAATATTTGTGCTTTGGGAGAGTGGACATGCAAGATCTTCACCCAATAATACAACTTATATTATTGCGGGATTCAATGTTTAGGTCAAAGATGGAGATGAGATCTTGCCCAACCAGGTGTTCCATAAAAATGTTGATTAGGTGGATGACTTCTTTAGGTGATGCCATCAATCCAAATTCACAGCAAGAAGCTATAAAATGGTTT
>VDFB02059631.1:0-17621 GCA_007258455.2 Sequoia sempervirens | reverse complement strand
GGATGCATGTAACACCCATCATACAAACCCCAGAGAACACACACAACAAATATATTTTTTTAAAATAATACAATTAAACATATAAGAAACATTAACCATAATTACATAACACATTACATTACACTATTGCGCTTAGCTCTCTGGGGCATGTGAGGTTACTTCACAAACAACTAACAATGAAAGTGAAAGATAACAACACAACTATTAATATTACAAACCATGAATAAGAATACATCCAATAACCAAGAGCGAGAATATTAATACATCACATAATACAATCATAATGAATCTCTTTTAACAAGTTACAATTGATCCTAACTATTACATCATCATTTTAATATTACATTACAATCTCTTGATTAATAATTACATCAAATTTCCCAAACATTTGGGATAAATACAATGAAATCTAAATTTACAAATGAACACTGGTACAACACCAACTGCAGAAATGTTGACAAGATAGGATGCTAATGGGGAACCCAATGGGTGCGGAGCACGTTCCACCCAACCATGTGAATTATGAATAACTCACCCCACCGTGCTCAGAGGTGACAAGGAAGTTAACTCGACCATGAATGTCAAACCAACTCCAAGAACAACATAGTATAAATACAAACTCAAGGTATACAATAAAATAACCGTCAACGTTCACAAATCAAACATAATAAAATAAAGCTATGAAACTCACCAAAATTAAGGAAAGCATTATCAATTAACAAATCATGAAACCACCCACTTACAGATGAAACAACATAAAACTCAAATAAATAATACTTCAATCTTGATATGGGTTACCCAAGGCGAATCCTCCTAGGTCACCGACCCTCACACCAAAACTTACAAGTAATTACCATACTCCCCTCAACCTCTAGAAGACTCTCAAAATGCTAATACAAGGGTTCCCCATCAAAGAAAAGACAATAATAAAAAGATCTCAAAGACCCATTTTCAATTCACAAATTACAAATCAATAGGTGACAACATCACCCAAGAGATCTTCAATACTCATTCATAAAATGGCATAATCAACTTGATACAAAATCAACCACAAAATTAAAATCTTCTCAATAACCATCAGGCACAAACGGTCTCCCTCCATACAACCATGACCAAAATCATCTAAGTCAACTGCAATAGTAAAAATCAACTTTAAATTTGAAATCCACACACACATAATTCATCACAAGTAAACAATCAAACGTTGCAACCACAAAAACTGACTTACATTAGCTAGCCATCAACACATGATCTTCAAAGAAAACAATGTTTAAAAGACCATTTAATTCATTCACTAACTAAAGCCTTCAGTCAGTTAAATATGATCAAAAATAGATTCAACATTCCAAACAATTGAGAATATCACAATATTGTGAAGTTGAACGTATAATTCGATCATCTATGCCATAAGATATTAATCACAACTATACTGAGACACTCGTTCACACAACCCTCAAATGTCTATAACCATAAGAAACTGATTTTCAATTCAATTACACAAAGATGTGTCAAATTCCACATTTAAGAAAAGAGTAACATCTATATATATTCTTTTAATGTAAACAATCTTGCATTCAATCATTTAATTATCCCACAAATAATTGTAAATTATTTTACAACATAATCAATTTCATTTCCCGTTTAAATACCATTGATAACTATACATATCTATATAATGAAATCAAATGGAGGTCTGCTGTACCAATATCTTGGCAGGCATAATCTTAAATCAAAGAAGAGAAATCTCAGTTGGTTTAGCTATAAATGAAGACAGTATCAACATCCACAACTTATGTATCAAAACTAATTAAATAACAGATACAGAATATATTCCTATTTCGGCTGCTAAAAATATGGCATGTTTTCTATGTACAAAAAGGGTAAACCTGAGTGCAGTGCTTCCATTAAATTCATTTCCAAGATTGAAGCAAGAGAGATTGTTTTGAGAAAGGTGAACCTTTCCCTTTTCTTTTAAAGACAATGACTAAGTTCTTAAGGAGAACGTTGGTGATGCTAAATGAAATAAACTGAAAAATAAGCTTGCTCTTAAGTAAAATGCATTGGGACACATCTTAACATACGCTTTGCCTGTGTTTAACATGTAAGGCAAGAAACAAGGATTCCATCACCATATCGAGCCTCTCAATCAGTCTATATACAATGAAATAAATAAATAAAGATAAACCAGAATTTCTCCCTCCCCCTCCTTGCTCAAAATTTAAGAACAAGCATAGGGATTTGATTGGGATTTCAGTGAACTCATTTAATAAACCTTCCAATATTTTAAGCAAAAGCAACTGGTGTCAATCACACTGAAATCCACTGTGCAAAAGAGGTACAGAGATAAGGCCCGTGAACTGTTTGAAAAAAGCCTCAAAGATGTGTGATCTCAAGATCAAATCGAGCCGGGGATTATGCGTTCATATTAGATTTTAAAGGAGTAACACACCCTATCAATGCACACTACATTATTATATATAGTTTTATGAACAGATTGGATATTAATGAATAAGCACATTTTATTCCTTTACAGAATAGATTACCATAAAATCATGCTAGTTGGATGCTGAATATAGATCAACTTAAGTGTTTCAGTTATGATAGATTGAGAATTGAATCATGGAAGTTATTTAAATCTATACACCCTACCATGTCTAAGTGTCGACACTGTAACAGGTTGCGAATGGAATCAAAGAATTTAATTAAACCATGACAATATTTGAGTTTCAAATAATGCAGCTGCAATAGAATCATGGGGGTTATTTAAATCATGAAATTCCTATTATGTTCAAGTACGGTGACATGACTGGCTTAAAAGCCTATGTAATACATAATTACTCATTGCTCCTTGCTGACATTGGGGTTGTTAAAGATAAAGAGGCCCAAAAATGCAATAGGGGTTAGCTCCTAAGTATACACTGATGTTACATACTCATTTAACAATGAAGATGAAGATGAGGAAGTGAAACAAAACCCCAGGCTATGCTATATGGAGAAAAAATCAGGCATAAGATGGAATCTTAATCCACTCCTCAAACAGAGACCCAAGTACGCTAAAAGAGGAATAAAGCTGAGGTGAAGGGGTCTGCTTATATTTGGTTATAAGATAGAGCATACGGTAGAGTATCCAAAAGATGAAACGATGGAACGAAAAATCCTAACTTTCCCTACTAAAGATAGACAACATTCGGCAAGAATATTGCCTCACATATTGACTCTACAAAATGCGATTGCCCATGGGCATGCACATAGCCTTATACAGATATTACCTTTTTAAAATATCAGGTGTTATTTGAAAAATTAGAAATAATCTGAATAAATTTAAAGGCATCAATGATGAACAAGCTATTATAGAGTTAACATTATACATGCTCGATACACAGCCTCTCAATGCAAAGAAACAATAGGTCATCTAAATGGTTAATAAGCCAACTAAAATACTCACAGGAAGACCCATCAATAAGAATACAGGCAAGGGAATGACGAATCCATAACTTCTATATTTTGGAAGAGAAACATATACGCCAAACCTTCCAAGAATTAAGGGGAGTCCAGCCAACATGCACATTGCTATAGGTACCATGAATCATCAATTTTCCCTCCATCCCATGAAATCTTGGTCCACCATTAAAATCATTAAGGAATACCAGAAAAAGGAAATGGGTAATCTTATTTTCTTTCCTAAGATTCAGGGACTAATATCAAGAAATTAGCACAGGGGTTAAAAAAAACTGCTTCATGTCTCATGGAGCAGCTTCAAAAAGGTTTTCCCAAATTATTTCCCGTTCCCTCTCCATAATCCTTTGTGTGTGTAAAACTCACAAAAATTTCAATTAAATAAAAGATATTGTCAATTTCTTCCAAAAACTCACAAAAATAAAAAATAAAAGAAATTAATTCTTTAAAAGCAAGCTCTTCAGTCATATATGAGTTCTCATTCGTTCTCACAACTTTTTCCTTCTTTTATTTATTTATTTTTCTATTTTCAATACTTTTTGTTTTAATTTTCATTTTTACAACTTTACTTGCAAAGGACATTATCTAATTAATTTAAATAATTTATTCTAACAATTAACCTCAACAAGATAATTAATTAAAATAATAAAACACAATTTAATATTTTAATTATCATTTAATAAACTCGTGACTTTTTAAAAATAAATAAAACATATAAAATTTTAAATACAATTTAATCTAACATTAAAATAAACAATCATTACCCTTATTTAATTAATTCAATCACAACTTAAAATAACAACATAAATAATGTACGACAAAACACAAACGATGACAACAAAGAATGGCAATTACAAGAACACACAAAACCATTTAAACAAGACGGTCTGACATCATGGGACAGGATGAATTCGTTGCCACCTTTGTTTCAACATTATATCAATTGGTTATAGGTGCTCGCCCTGTCCTGCCGAAGCAGGTGGAATCGAGACTATGTACCTACAAACCCTGCATACAAACAATGTTGTGCACAATATATTTATTTAAATACAAGCACCTCGTGAAAAGGAATCGAAGCAGTGCAGGGCACTCGCAAACGAGTGATGCTATGCCATCCACTCGCTATAACCACATTAGCAACTACAACATTGAATATAAAACATCACTAAGATATACAAATCACCTCATATCATCATGAACAATTACTAATTCACTGCATCACCACCTAATACTGCATCTATATAAAAGCATCACCAATTAAATGGAATCATAATATAATATCATACTCACAAAAATACCATTAGAAGCTCTTGTCCCATCTTCTTCTTCTGATTCCTTAGCCAGACTACCTGCACATCCCAGGTGAGAATGGAGGGGTACTACATCCTCCCCCCCTAAAAACTCGACTTACTCCTGGAAGTCACATGGCTCAAAATAGAAACATAACCACATTAGTACCAAAATTTCTCTAATCTATAATTGATGTACACCCTCTTTCTAAATCATTACAATTAGAATCACTATCCGGCTTCACATTTGAAAATAATATCTTCTTAACTACTTTTATTTATAAATCCTTACATCTCTTACAATAACATACTTGGTTTCAGCACTAATAACAAAGCAAGTACTCCTATTAACTCAATTTTCCATTTACACAACAAACATCTTAAAAATATCATAGAAGGAAAACACATCAAATGATTACTTGAAATTAACAAAAATACACACCATATCATGTTTCAGTAACATATTTTAAGTCACAATTTATGATTCTCAATAATATCCAATCTATTTTATACCACAGAGTCACAATATACCCACATTTAAGACAACATGGTTATCCCTCTTTTACATCAATAGGCACAAAATATAAGAAATATTCTTCTAACACATACATACACAGTCACATCACTGGGAACTACACAACACAAGGCTACACAAGGGTCCATCTGGACGCCAAAAATCAGCATACTAATCCACAATACATAATCCATGAGCCAAGAGCCAAAATCCATCTCACATAAACCATACCTCACACTCAGTGGCTTGATGGTGATAGGCCAGACACACATGGTGAGACCATCCAAACAAGACCACTATGACCCATCTCTTGTTGTACAAGGTGGTTAGCCTCTAAGAGATAGTCATCACACATAGGTGGGTAGTGGGTCCTAGCTATAAAATAGCCTCACATACCCCCATCCTCAAGGTTCCTTGCGTCTACTTCCTCGTATACACTCACCAAGTCCGCCTCATACGTCCTTGGAGAGGAGTCACAATACGACACATGGCCGACCTCAAAAACAACAAGGATAAACTAGTTTAGCCACCAAAGTCATAAAACAAACATCAAATAAGATTCAATTTCAACAATAAAGCAAGAAATGCGCGCAATGTCAACACTAAATCAAATGTAACCACGAGGGCTACGAGAGAATAAGTCACAAAGTGTGGCTAAACCATTACAATCAAACATAAACAAAATGTCAGCCTTCAAGGTCAATTGAAAATCATCAACAATCATATAGGAAGTCCTCAATCTTCAAAATTGCACAATACAACACTGTGTGACTAGATACTAGCCACCAAACGAGGAAGGAGGGAACATCATCTAGCTATAACAATGGCCCTCATGTGGTGCAGAGTGAGCATGCCATCCACATGACCCAGAGTGTGCTCCTCGGCTACACCCTGCCTCGCGTCGTCATGCGACATGGTCATACGCCAGCCGGAGAAGGCACACACTGACGTATGCCGCATGGCGGTGTCTGTGGCTTCACGGAAGTAGGCATGCGCAGACACACCCCACATAGTGATACCTCATGGAGAAGGCACACGCAGGTACTCGCCATCGCCAGAGGTATACATGGCAAGGACATACCCATATGCTAACCGACCCAAACACTGTCGAAAGCAAACATGAGTATCCCTCTACAAGTGTGTGAGGCCCCATTACACTCATCACACAAGTAGGCTATCATAACACAATCTCATAGTGCGCCTTCACGTGTCTATGCACGTGGCATCGTGTCCTCGTATCCTCAAGCCTAGCTCGCTACCATCAGCAACACGTCATCATCACCAGCACTGTGTCGGAACATCAATGGGGTGTGGCATCGTATCCATTGCATCATGTCAGAACATGTGCAGATACGGTGTATGCAATACATATATGAGCATATCAATATGGGGCTACTCGAGCTTCACCTCTCATACAGATGAGGTTGACTCGCTAATGCCAGGTTAACGTCCCTATGGACGGCCAGGCATAAACTAACAATCCAATGTTGTTATACTCAAAACTGTGGGGTTTAGGCTAGCACATATGGATCAAGTACCCTGATCCATCATAAGGGGAAGTAGTGAGTACGTTTCCTCGGGATCGGTTGAGTTAAGACTACTCTGCGTCGTAAAATGCATACGCTACACACTCCGCCCAAGGAACTTTGTGGCTGCTACTACCCCTTCACAGATTGAGGGACTAGAGAACCAAAAGAAAAGAATCCATGAAACTAGCTTTTGGCTACTCTTATATGTATAGATTTTCAACCACACGTGGGTTGGCCCTCAATCAGGTAACAAACATACAAACACACATAATGGTATGGTTAATCCCACACCAAATACAACATATTCAAAATGGATGGGTACACCGTATCTCCATCCTAAGACCTGTGGGTTATGGGCCCACAAAGCAAGTACGGGCTATTCACAACACTCAACTGATGCACAGTTACTGGTTTCTCACATTTACAAGGGAAGTACAATTACATACATAATTCCACAAGTACACTTACTTTCCAACACTACGTGGTTCAAAACTTTACATCCTTTCCACAATCCAACATGATCATCGTGATCACTTAAGAACTTCACTTAACAAATTCACTAGGACAACATAATGGGCTCATATGAAACTAGAGTGCCCAGTATATGAATCTAGGGCTTTGATACCAAGTTGTAACGCCTGTCGTGCAAACCCCAGAGAACACACACATAGCAAATATTTTTTTTTTTAAAACAATACAATTAAACATGCAAGAAACATTAACCATAATCACATAACACATTACATTACACTATTATGCTTAGCTCTCTAGGGCACGCGAGGTTATTTCACAAACAACTAACAACGAAAGTGAAAGATAACAACATAACTATCAATATTATAAACCATGAATAAGAATACATCCAATAACCAAGAGCGAGGATATTAATACATCACATAATACAATCATAATGAATCTCTTTTAACAAGTTACAATTGATCCTAACTATTACATCATCATTTTAATATTACATTACAATCTCTTGATTAATAATTACATCAAATTTCCCAAACGTGTGGGATACATACAATGAAATCTAAATTTACAAATGAACACTGGTGCAACACTAACTGCAGAAATGCTGAGAAGGACGTTGATGGGAAACCCAACGGGTGCGGAGCACGTTCCACCCAACCATGTGAATTATAAATAAATCACCCCCCGTGCTCAGAGGTGACCAAGAAGAGAACCCAACCATGAATGTCAAACCGACTCCAAGAACAACATAGTACAAATACAAACTCAAGGTATACAATAAAATAACCGTCAACGTTCACGAATCAAACATAACAAAATAAAGCTATGAAACTCAAATAAATAATGCTTCAATCTTGATATGGGTTACCCAAGGAAAATCCTCCTAGGTCACTGACCCTCACACCAAAACTTGCAAGTAGTTACCATACTCCCCTCAACCTCTAGAAGGCTCTCAAAATGCTAATACAAGGGTTCCCCATCAAAGAAAAGACAATAATAACAAGATCTCAAAGACCCATTTTCAATTCACAAATTACAAATCAATAAGTGACAACATCACCCAAGAGATCTTCAATACTCATTCATAAACTGGCATAATCAACTTGATACAAAATCAACCACAAGATTAAAATCTTCTCAATAACCATTAGGCACAAATGGTCTCCCTCCATACAACCATGACCAAAATCATCTGAGTCAACCGCAATAGTAAAAATCAACTTTAAATTTGAAATCCACACACGTAATTCATCACAAGGAAACAATCAAACGTTGCAACCACCAAAAACTGACTTACATTAGCTAGCCATCAACACATGTTCTAAAAAGAGAACGTTTAAAAAAACCATTTAATTCATTCACTAACTAAAGCCTTCAGTCAGTTAAATATAATAAAAAATAGATTCAACATTCCAAACAATTGAGAATATCACAATATTGTGAAGTTGAAGGTATAATTCGATAATCTATGCCATAAGATATTAATCACAGTTATACTGAGACACTCATTCACACAACCCTCAAATGTCTATAACCATAATCAACTGATTTTCAATTCAATTACACAAAGATGTGTCAAATTCTACATTTAAGAAAAGAGTAACATCTATATACATTCTTTTAATGTAAACAATCCTGCATTCAATCATTTAATTATCCTATATATAATTGTAAATTATTCTACAACATAATCAATTTCATTTCCCGTTTAAATACTATTGATAACTATACATATCTATATAATGAAATCAAATGGAGGTCGGCTGTACCAATATCTTAGCAGACATAAACTTACATCAAAGAAGCAAAAAAACTTAGTTGGTTTAGCTATAAATGAAGACAGTATCAACATCCACAACTTATGTATCAAAACTAATTGAATAACAGATACAAAATATATTCCTATTTCGGCTGCTAAAAATACATGTTTTCTATGTACAAAAAGGGTAAACCCGAGTGTAGTGCTTCCATTAAATTCATTTCCAAGATTGAAGCAAGAGAGATTATTTTGAGAAAGATGCACCTTTCCCTTTTCTTTTAAAGATAATGACTAAGTTCTCAAGGAGAACGTTGGTAATGCTAAATGAAACAGACTGAAAAAAATAAGTTTGCTCTTAAGTAAAACACGCTGGAACACATCTTAACATAACGCTTTGCCTGTGTTTAACAACTAAGGCAAGAAACAAGGATGCCATCACCATATCGAGCCTCCCAATCAGTCTATATACAACGAAATAAAAAATAAATAAAGATAAACCAGAATTTAAGATAAATCAGAAGTATCTTCCTATCCCGGATTCAACAGAGGTGATAAATATCGACCAGTCATGCAGGACATTAGTCTAAGGAAGAAAATCATTTTCAACGGTAACCTATCAAGCACCATAGCCCTAAGCTCGATTTGCGGATGGGATTCACACGGTGATAAAAAAAATAAACTAAGGAAACTTCCTTATGTTGACTAGGTTGGTTGCATGCTCTAGTCATAGAAGATTCCTGAAGTATGCCATCAGATGCGCAAAGAAGAAACCAAAAGTAAGGAAAACTATTCAAGAGCTCGCTGGTTGAGGAAATGCAAGAGTCAGTGGGTATCATTTAACGAAGGGCTAACGTTGATTAGTATGGATCAAGATTTGTAGCCTAAATATGCACAATATCGATGCCTTCCATTTGTAGAAGTATTTGGCAATCGATAGCCACACAAGGAAACCTTTGTGCAGCTGGCTAAACTATTCAAATCCTTTCAAATATCAAAATCTCAGAAATACATCTTAATATTGTAAGCTTTGCTTGAGTTCTGGCGCATGCAGTCATATAGGTTTAATGAAAGAGGACTACGCACTGCTTACACAACAGTAACCCTTATTGCATTACATATGAATATTATGAAGTGCCAATCATTGGGCAAAGTTAACCAACATAAAACCACACAATACAGAATAAAGCTTAAAGCACCACTCATGCAACTATGACGCAAAAGAGAGAAAAACACACAGGCAGATGGTGAATGGCCTCAAGAGGAATCACCTCACAGGAAGATATGACGAAGGGTGCACGTCGCAGAGTGAGGTGAAAAGGCTTGTGAAAATTTCAGTAAACAAAATTGACTGGTAGACAAACTTAACCTTGAGGATGGCTACTTAAAGTCATAGAGCAACGGGGTGAGATCTAAATTACCAAATAAATTCTGCTATTATTTTGGCTATGATATCTCGAATAAGGAAACTGGAATAACAATACGTTTGAATAGAATAACAATACGTTTGAATAGAATACTCCTTGCATCACAATAAATATTACTAAATCAGATTAATACAAATCAAGACTTACTTGGAAACTTTGCACAGATTCAGATGTTTGCTCTCCCCACTTTTAGCCATGGCATAGCTTCAATACTTTTTCCAAAGATCCACGCCTTATAGGCACGTTGATCCCTATTCAAGGCCCCAAATTGCAAGGAGGGCTCTCTCTCTCGCACACCCTCACGAAACAGAGATCGGTATTCGTGAAAACTTCTCAGCTCTCACTCACAATCTGTCTTTTGAGTTTCGTAGGTGTCTTTTAACATCCTTCAGGTGGATATGATCTGAATGGTAGCACTCTCCAAAGAGGTTAAGAGTCCCCGCTGTCCATGAGATAGAGGAACGACCTCTATGATCTCCACAGCTTCTATTTTTTTAACATAAAGTCTTCCCACCAGAATGCCAAATGACTGCAGAGGTCTTGTGCCTCCATGCATGTAGCCGGTCAGCTTCCCATAAGCTTTCTGGATTTTTTCCTAATCGCTCTCCAAAAATCATAAATAAAAGAAATTATATTTTTAAAAGCAAGCTTTTCAGTCAGGTCTGAGTTCTCATTCGTTCCCACAACTTTTTCATTCTTTTATTTATTTTTTTGTTTTAATTTCTGCTTTTACAACTTTACTTGCACATCACATTATCTAATTAATTTAAATAATCTATTTTAACAATTATCCTCAACAAGATAATTAATTAAAACAATAAACACAATTTAATATATAATTAACATTTAATAAAATACATGACTTTTAAAAATAAATAAAACATTTAAATATTTAAATACAATTTAATTTAACATTAAAAATAAACAATCATTACCATCATTTAAATAAAATAAAACACAGCTTATAAAATACCAACATAAATAATGTACGACATAACATAACGACGACCACAAAGAACGACCATTACAAGAATGCACAAAACCATTTAAACAAGACGGTCTGACATCATGGGACGGGATGACTTCATCGCCACCTCTGTTTCAACATTATACTGTTGGGTTATAGGTGCTCGCCCTGTCTTGCCGAAGCAGGTGGAATCGAGACTATGTACCTACAAACCCTGCATACAAACAATGTTGTGCACAATATATCTATTTAAATACAAG
The DNA here is from genome assembly GCA_007258455.2 of Sequoia sempervirens. NCBI lineage: Eukaryota > Viridiplantae > Streptophyta > Pinopsida > Cupressales > Cupressaceae > Sequoia > Sequoia sempervirens. Next base: position 5,946 of record VDFB02059631.1, on the reverse strand, counting down.
CACCTCGTGAGAAGGAATCGCAGAGTAGCAGGGCACTCGTGAACGAGTGATGCTACGCCATCCCCTCACCATAACCACATTAGCAACTATAACATTGACTATAAAACAACATCACTAAGATATACAAATCACCTCATATCATCATGAACAATTACTAATTCACTGCATCACCACCTAATACTGCATCTCTATAAAAGCATCACCAATTAAATGCAATCATAATATAATATCATACTCACAAAAATACCATTAGAAGCTCTTGTCCCATCTTCTTCTTCTGATTCCTTAGCCAGACTACCTGCACATCCCAGGTGAGAATGGAGGGGTACTACAGATTGTTTTCCTTGAAGGGATACAATTGTAATGCAGATTGATATGATGTAAAGTAGAGGATGTGAATGGTTCTCTAATTAGGTTTTGATGTTGTAATAGTCACTTCAATGTTGTTTGAGTTATGGTACAGGTGTGTAGAACTGGTATGGTGAGTGGCTTGTTGATAGCCTTAATAATTTGATGAATTTTGTTGAGATGGTAGATGAGTTTTGGGTTGGTTTTTTATGAAAATTAAGTGAATTGTTGAAGTTATGAATTTGATCTTCTCCTGATTCTATTTGGGATTAAAATTCCCTGAAGCATCATACCAAAACCATCAACACCATCATTTCTTTAAGGGATTTCAATCCTAAACAGAATCAGGAGAAGATCAAATATACAAACTTCAAGAATTCACTTAACTTTCACCAAAACTCAACTACCATCTCAGCAAAATTCATCAAATTCTTTAACTTAGCAAACCACATCATGGTATATTAATATACTCATTCTCCAAGGCAACAAATCACTTATTCAATTCCTTAATTAGATTCCAATCCAACTCATCCAATCTCAAAATGTCTGTATCAAAATAATAACCAGACTTAAATCATTGAAAATAGTCCATACTCTTCTACTAGCACCAATTCACTCACCTTAGCAACTTACTTTACAAGGCAAACTAACAACAAACCAATCCTTCTTGCCACCAACTAGTTTCCAGTCCTTCAAGACACAAGGTTCATTATGTTTGATGAAAACTGTAGACGCCTAAAAATGGTCTGGAGAATCTAATTAATTAAATATTATTTATTTGATTAATTAATCCTAAATTCATCTACTTAGTAAATAAATAGAAATATTTATTTATATTAAGTTCACTATTAGTTCTTCTATTTTATCATATTATTTCCCTCTTACTTAAATAAACAAAATTAAATACTTTGTTTTATTTAATTATTATCATTATTTTTCCTTCTATACTTTATTCATCAATTCTATCTTAAAGTTAAATACTTTGTGTTATTTAATTATCTTATCATATTTTCCTCTTAATTGAATAAAGATATCCTAAAATCTTTAATTTAATTATCATTTTCCTCCTATTTTAATTTAATAAACAACTTCTATAGTTTGTTTTATTAAATTATTTATCTCTCTTTTTGCTAATTTGAATAAATCATAAAATATTCAAATAAATGCATAAATCAAATCCCTCTATTCACTCACCAATAAAATTATATTTTTCAAATCTAATTAATGCAACCTGGGTAATTCACTTAGAAAAGCCTCAGTGGACAAACCTGTGAGGGAAATCCCTCTCAATCTTCTACCTCAAATCTTTCCTCTCATCTTGCCTAGTGTTTTCTATGGGGAGGAACAATCCTCCATGATCAGCTCCACTCTCTGTTCGCGCCCGCCTCCTGATTTAATATACTCCAGCCACCCCTGCACCGCAAGCCTGCACCCATATATGCCTCTAGCACCCATCTAGAATGATCATCTTTGAAAACTACTTCCATGGAATTAGTACCTACAACCACAAATCATGGCATTGGTAGGCCAGCACAGTGACACACACTGCACCTGAGATTTAATATCACCACAAAGACTAGCTGGCTTTTTACCTATTTCCTTTGCATCATTACCTGTGATACTTTACAAAGCACTATGAATTACTTTAGAATTCATTAGAAATCATCACATCATTGCATTTAGCATCCATTCCATTATCTAGATAGGCATTTTAAACAGTTACGGTGCTTACAAATCTGAGAGCTTCTGTAATTTGATAAATATTTTGAGATAGGAGACAATGAGATGCTTTCTCTAAGCTTTTTCCTCAGTTTTAAATTGCCTTTAACAATTGCCACCCCATCTTGACACTATTGAGTGGTTTAACTGTATTTAGCTCGGCATTTTTCCACACTAAGATCTGCCTCACCCCAGTTTTTGCCGTGTTTTCCAGTGCCTGAGAATCCGCTGTAGAATCGCTTGGATACCCCATCCAAAAGATCTCCATAGTGCTTCATGAGGAAACTTATGAAGTGCTTATCCGAACCCCTGTTTTACGCTGAATCGCTTCAGCCTAACAAATTCCTGTAGCTATATCCCCTATTTTAGTGCTTCCTATAACTGAATGCCTTCTGTCCCCCATTTTGAAGTCGTCATTTTAGTTTAATAAATTTTGTAGTGTTTCTTTGACCTCATTTCAGTGCTCACCCGTTTTAGTGCTTCATTAATTCTGAGTGCTTCCTTCTACCCTGTTTCATAATTTTGAGAAGGAATCCAAAATGGCCATATCTCGTCATACAAAGTCTTTTCTAATTTTTTTTTTTTTTTTTTTGAAATGGGGTAGAATTTCATAAGCTATGAAATGGTGTAGGTATTTATCACTTTTTGTAGAGTTAAAATTTTCAATTTTCAATTTAAAGTCAAATCACATTGTAACTTATTCTAAGCTTTAGGGTTTTTATGCTTAATCATTCATCTAACCCTTATATCTTCTTATTTTGACCACACCTAAATATTTTATAATTTGGCTGCTGTGCTTGGCGCAATAATTTTATAATGGAAGGAAAAGAAAAGCATTTGATATCCATTGTAATAGTTTTTTCAAATACTCATGGAAAAATAACCCATCATATTTTATTTTTCATTCATGCTTTATGACCAACTAGCATTACTTTGGGCTTAAAATTAACCATCTACACAAGCTTTGTCAAATTTGGTTAAAAAAACATTAGAAACTCACTGGTTTTTGGATTTGGACTTAAAATGAATCAATCTAGGATAGACACTTCTTTAGTTGGTTTTAAAATGAATCAATCCTAGGATAGTCACATTTTCAATTGGACTAAAATTTATCAATCTCGGGTAGTCACCAAACTTTTCAATTTGGATTTAAAAATGAACACCATGTCTTTTTGTGAAGAAATATCTTCACTATGAAGCAACATATTCACATAGATAGAAAATTGTTGTTTGGGCTCTAAAATTGAACAAGTGGTTTATGTGTTTGAATGGTTGATAGGCATATGCTCTCCCCTTAACTGGGTGATCCAAAAATCCAGACTCATCCTTTTTATGCATTTTTAAAGTTTTATTTCATCCTTTTGCTGGAAGTGTGCAAGGTAACCATCCCCAAAACCTTTGTTCTAAAGGTTGAGAGGTCTCCTGAGGGAGTTTATCACTTGCCGCTTTGAACGGAAATCCTTTCTAAGAACCTAGTGTAGTATCCAACCGAGTCAGTAACCAGACATTGTAATACTCGCAATGCAAGGGGAGGGAAGAATCTTCCCCCAAGACACTCACCATATAATTTCCAAGGACCATTTGCTCAGGGGATCGAGAAATCTAACCTTGAGTATGCACCTAGAAAAGAAAAAAACATAGGTGCCCTCTAGGGGGTGACACGGCTGTGTGAGTCGACACAATTTTAAGTTGTGAGTTGTTTGAGTATAACAATGACCTTTTGAACTTAAGAGTGAGTCTATCTGAAGTGCATTTTTGTTATCAAACCAGTGAAAATAGGACCATGCGTGGTTCTTTGAACATACACTATTTTTTTAGATTACAACTCTTAAAAAACAACTGTCCACATTTGATTGCTGTGTTTTTCAAAATCAGTAAAATCCAGATAAAGATCATCCAAACAAACAAAAACAACACAAAAGAGTCAAAACAGAATCAAACAGTGAAATTTATGATTAGGGATTGGAAATCCACAACTTTTGTCAAGAAATCCCTCACAACAAGAGTTAAAAAAATCCAAAGAATAGGAAATTGAAACTCAAACCGCCATGGCTAAAATAGATGAGGATCAATTGAATGCTTTATCTCATCAAATGAAAAAACTTCAACAGCAAATTTGGGATATGCAAAGGGAAACAAACACAGAAAGATAGTTGTTGTCGGACATCTACTCATATCCTCTTAACCAAACAATGAACATGAGACCTTCTTCACCAAAAACTACATCATCCAAGTTCAATATCGTTGAATTTTTTGCAAAAGTTCAATAAGCGCAAATATAAATCCTCAAACATAAATAATATTGAGCAATATTGTCATGTCATGCATTTATCTCCATCCACCATAAGCCAAAATAAACCTCAAGATTCTTTCACTCAAGTTAACAATTCCATCCAATCATCCTCTTCTATCATATCTTCAACATCCAATGATTCATGTCAATCTCTCAATCCAAAGCGTGCTAGCATAGACTCCCCTACACATCAAGATCAAAATATTCTTTCCACTCCATCCAATGATATCAAAATTCCACAAAATCTTCCAATCCTTGATCAAGATCCCATTTCTCAATAATCTTATGATGATCCCCTCCTTTCACTTGTCATCCAAAATAATTCCCTTCCATCTCAAGAGACAAATATCTTTCCAAGTTCTTCTTCCACATCATCTAATCAATCCATACCATCTCATGATTCTATTGCATCACAAGAGCATGATAATTCTTCCATCCTATCTAATGATGTCTTACCAACTGATGATCAAGATATGCTTTCTACAAAATCTCATGATTCCTTTCCTCATCAAGACCAAGATATGCTTCCATTCAAGGATACCCTTTCATCCCATGAAGATGATTATCCTTCTCATGATCAAGATATTCCTTTCATACCACTTCATAATCCTTTTCCAATCCAAGATCAAAACACCCCATCATCCCCATGTCAAGAGCCTATCACACCTATTTAAGTTATCCATGAACCCCACACCTATAAATTGGGATCCTCTACCTTTATCCATTCTGGTTTACTTCCAACACCTATCCTCTCATCCATATCATATCCTCCCCAAAATGGACTCGCATCTTGTTTCACAAACAATACATATCCCATTGGTAAACAAATGTGTCAAAGTATGAATTGCAAAGGAAAAGGATTAGGCCTTCATGAGCAAGGTATCCTAGAACCTCTTTCTGTTCAAAGAAACCCATATCACCACGGCCTTCGTTAGATGCCTAAGTGTCCTAATTCATCAAACCTTCCATCTATCCTAGGTCCTCATTCTAGTTCATCACACCTTCCATCTATCCTAGGTCCTCATCCTAGTCCATCAAACCTTCCCTCTATCCTAGGTCCATATCCTATTTCTCAAGAACAACAAAGGCACACATCCTTGATGCCCTTTCAAAATTATACCCACATTAACTCATCCATAATACCTCCATATCATTCATGTCAATCCACCCCTCCCATTGCTCTTGGAAGCAATTTGGGTGCCAAATATCAAAAGCTTCTATATCAAAATCCACATGTATCAAAGGATCAACATGTCTCCTCGAAGAGACATGCAAAAATAAAAGAAAATTTGATCCAAAATCAAAATAAAATTTCAAAGGGTCACAAAGGCCCATCAAAGCAAAAAGGAAATTTTCATAGACCACAAAGGTCCATAAATCAAAAAGAAAAATTTCAAAGGTCACAAAGGCCCACAAAGCAAAAATAAAGTAAAAAATCACATGGATTCCTAAAAGTCTCATAGAAGCAATAAAATCTAAATTGGAATCCAAATTTGCTAATCCAAAAGCTTCCTCCAATTTTCCATCTAATAACCTATCACCTTCCAAATCCATTTTTCCTCCATCACTCCACCACCCTTCAAGGT